>JAGTTF010006063.1:0-30918 GCA_019095985.1 Streblospio benedicti
TGTGTGACCCGAACCTCTAGCTCCGGGTTGTGATGATAACTGACTAATAGACCAGGTGTGTTAGCTTGGGATGAAGACATCATAGTAGTCTAACAATGTTAAGGTCGTGAGATCGAGTCCTGCCAGGGCCACTTGATATAGTCAAAATGGCCAGGGTAGCTTAGAGTTGTAAAACCTGTCTTCAATGTATAGCGTAATGTCCCAGGTTAGACATTGAACTTTAAAACTTTAACCCATTCTAATTATATTGCGCCAGAGAAAGCTTCATGTTCATCATAAATGCCAATATCATCCTTGGCATTTTCGTTCAAATGTCAATGGTATAGAAATTTAAAATGTCAGAGAGTCAAATTGTTTTGTGTAACAAACTCTAAATCTCGGCTGTCAATGATTATAGACAGTAAATAATAGTCACGCTCTTTCTTTATTGCGGACCATTTGACCTACATATACAGTTAAATCGGCAAACACAGACGTAGACGGAATTTTGAATTTAAGAGTGCAAGGTCATACTGATCACACGGAGAGACATGTACCGAGGGTATGCACAGAACAATAATCGATTTACAGCTTTTTGTATTTATTGTACTGTACACTATAGAGTAGAACCTTTACAAGGGCGTAGGAAGCTCTTCGTAAAAAAAAAAAAAAAAACTATTTGGAAAATGAAGAATAAAATGGTTGGATTTCCTGATACTTGAGGTCTTCATAATTTTCTCCAATCATACCATATAACACATTTTACCTATACAAAGCACATAGACGTATATTCTCATATATTCTCAGTGTATTCGTATGTTATGTGCTTTGACAATGCATACTTCAACTATCAGCAATGCAGACGTCGATGATGTTTTCTCCTTATCCATTTGATCCATTTGACGACCTTGTATTCACCTGATACAAATTGACGCATATAGGGCGTGAACATGTCCAGTGGCAGATCCAGGTTTTTGGAAAAAACTTAAGGAAAAGGGTGGTGGTGGTGGTGGTGGGGGGGGGGGCACACTGAAGGGATTTCATGAAAAACCCTATGAAAATGAAGTATTTTGGTGGGAAAGGGGGGAGGGGGCGCCCCCTGCATCCGCCCTTAGATCTGCCTATGCATGTCACCATGGTCATATGTGTTAATTTACTGTTGTACGAATTTACAATGATTTTGGAATGTCTGAGACCAACCTTTTTTTTATATCATCGATACAAGACCAGTCAGTATACGGCTAAATTAGCTCAATCCAATGCCTACATCCATAAACAGATTAACTAACCCGAGTCACCGCGTCATGGCTCAGTTGACCAACATCCGGTGGCTGGCTGAGGTTTACCTTGAAAGCTTGTCACAGTCACGTGACTCCCTGTGTCCGCTATATAAGGCGTCTGGGCGCGATTCTCAGCCATCTCGCCATGGGAGCTTCAGCCGTCACCAGGACGCTGCATTGCAGCAAGCGAGGTAAGTTCACGCTACAGAGTTTAACAAAGTTTTGTCTCATTTCAAGGAGATTTCTTTAGTTTGATTTTCTGTTGATAAGAAGGATTTAAACAAAGGTCTTGCATTTCAGATGTATATTGCGGGGCAATATATATTGTTGGATTGTCAGTGGTTATTTTTGCCATCGTTTTCGTTTTTAAATAAAAAAAAACATAAAAAAAAAAACATGTCTCAATGACTAATGGGTACCATATGACACAAAGTAGGCTCTATGTATTTAATATTTTTTTATTTCACTACATTTAATTGTATAAAGTACAACAAACCAATAAAGTCTGGTTTAGATATTCTGTTACCAACGATCGTCATTGGTTTTGGTCTGAATACACGTTAAATTAACTTCGTTAATATAATCGCCATGCAATCGGAACCCAAGGCCGTTCGTTCATCTTGGTGATAAATTAATGTATTATGTCTTTGAATTTTCATTTTAAGATGTTTTACAATGGGATGAAAATGTTTTGTTAATGAATATAGCAAATTTGCATGTCTTACTCTCTGATTGCGGAGCGTGATGTCGTCCCTAGTAGAAATTGACAAAGCCACGTGTGAAAAGACTTGATTGATGTGCTTGTTTTGTTTATTCGTCTCTGTGATTCGATACTTAAAATACATCGTGTTGGGAAAAAGTGCTTTAACGTGCTTTTTATGTATTAGATTTAAACTACGGATAATAGTACGCCTACCTTCAGTTCTCCATAGGCATTTTAAATGTATCAAAATTGCAGTCTTCATGATAATAGATTGCACAAGTACCACCAATTCAAATGTTTTAGGGAGCTCCATAATTACGGCAGATATTCATTATTCATCATCCCTATATGCCTGTATGCCAGAGAGACAAGAATTATCATAATTATTGAGAAACTCAAGGTTAAGCAAATACTACTAATAACAAACTATGGATTCACAATTACAGAACTTCACCTGCTGTATTAATGTATATCATACCGCACACGCTCCTTTATTTAGGTACATGTAGCTGTTAAAAAACAAGCAATGCTTTTTAAAAAAGAACACTTCTAACGCTGTCACGAGATATTTTCACTACTCAGTCATACACCATGATAACTAAATTTCTTGATGAAATGTGGCCCACAAAATCTCAACTGAAAATTTTACTGCATGTAAATTGGGCAACCAATTTTCATTTATTAATTTTATTGTAGCGGTCGGGCAAATAAATCACAGGGAAGGGTGAAAACACATATTTTAAAATACGTGTTTGTTTTGTAACATCAAGCGCGATTACCGGGGATTAAAAAGAAGGAAAATAAGTATTCTGAGCATGAGCACTTGCATCATACAAGGCTTATACAGTGAGACCTACAATAAATGATTCTTTTCTACTAGAATGTTTACATATATAAGAGACAGAGTAAACAACAGAATTTTTCAACTGCACCAATTGTCAACTATTTTACATATTAATGATCTAGGTACCTTGCTCATTCTTTCTAACTACTTTTGGGCGCCCTAGGCTGAGTATTTACCACCTAAAATCAGCATGTTTCCATCACACCATTCTTTCTGATCAAAGTGCTACTTGTGGGAAAGATGGCAGCCAGAAATCTGCACCAAATGAATTACTGGTCATTGATTGGTTGATAACCAAGCATTTTCAATCCTCACTGGGAGTTCTGGGAGAGTTCTGTGCTATCAACCAATCAATGACCAGTAATTCATTTGGTGCAGATTTCTGGCTGCCATCTTTCCCACAAGTGCACTTTTGATCAGAAAGAATGGTGTGATGGAAATATGCTGAAGTAGTAAATACTCGGCCTCAAATGATTCTGTAAACAGTAAAAAGAATCATTTTGTGTAGGTCTCACTGTATAAGCCTTGTATGATGCAAGTGCTCATGATTCTGAGTACCACACCGGCCTTATCTGTTTTCTCATGGTAGGTTTGATACTGTGCAGCGGGTGAATCAGGGTGACATTATTTCAGGTTCTTTCATCCCAATTGCGGTCATATGTCTTTTGCTGTGTCTCAAAGTCCTGTCGGTGGAGTCAAAACCTTCAGCCAACGAAGACGTAATGCGTGAACTACTTGATGAACTGGTAGGGGCTATGTCATGTTCACATGTTCAATCAAGGTCTATTACGGTCAAATGGGTGTGTGTGTGTGGGGTGGTGTGGGGTGGTGTGTGTGTGTGTGGGGGGGGGGGGGGCCCAATATGCAACATAACGCAGACAAACGATCTGCTGTGTATTATGAATCTTTTCAAAGTTTGCTCTAGATGAAATGTAAGTATCTAGAGAAAATACATGAAAAAAAAACGTGATATCACGTGATATCCCAAAGACATATACACAGTGTATAGCTTGATAAAATAATAATAAATTGTGGTGTGATTTTTGTTCAATTATCCTTGATCCGTTGATGAATTGACTTAAGTGAAACATTGGCATTTAACTTCTGACGGGTAGTTAATAACTAATATAATACCATTTAATTAATTTAATATACATCATTGTGTGATAAATGCATCCTCGTGTATTAGGGTGCTTTCATTTAAATCATTCATTGTAACATTTTGTCACAAATATTTTTACAAGTAAATTGACAAAAAAATCTCAATCATCTGCATTAACGCACATGTTTTACTTGGCAACTTATCTAATTGCAGTTTAGTATAAATAATATTGAGCAGCGTAAGTGGAACAATGGAGAAGAAATCCCACCAAAGGCTATAGTAGTGAGAGATGAAGACAGAAAGGACAAAATTATAGTCAGAGACGAAGAGGAAAGTGACAAAAAGGCGGTGGGAAGAAGTATGTGAAAACGTTTGTGCTAGCAGTTAGGGGAAATTGGTGAAAAAATAATAAGGTTTCATTTGGCTAGAAAAAAATTGACATAATCACCTTGGTGAAGTGTTCTTGAAATATTAAAAAAAATAATTGAGGTTCAGTAATCTAAGAAAAAAAAGAATTTGATGTCAAATTTCATGAAAAAAATAATTGAAGCTATGGTAAAAATAGCTGCCCCCCTCAGATCAAATGGTCGATGCCTTAACAATATGAATTTTGAATTACATCTATATAATATACCAATACAAATCAACTTGCGTTTCAATCATGTATAAAGAATGAAACACAAAAGAGCGTTTTATAATATCAATATGTTACTAGCTGTATAGCCCTCAACATTCTACCCCCAGATAATTGCCTGGCTGAGTGCAAAGCCACACAAGGCGGCACGGAATACTGTGGCTCCGTGTCAGTGACAAAGTCCGGCAAGACGTGCCAGGCGTGGTCAGCGCAGTCTCCACACACCCACACTGTGACCAACTTCCCACTTGATGGTGGAGCGGCAGGCGCCAGTAATTTCTGCCGGAATCCAGATTCTGATCCTAAACCATGGTGCTACACTACAGATCCGGACACACGATGGGAGTACTGTGACATTCCAGACTGTGAGTATTATGTCTTTTGAAATGGAACACACCACTGATTGAATGGAACACACTACTGATTGAATGCACATTTAGTTTTTAGTCGCTGTTTAGTATTTCGATTTTACCATACTTGATTTAAAAAAAAAATAATAGAATCTGTTGATTTTTAATAGATGTGTTGGTAGCCTAATGTTTAAATGCAACTAATAGCTACATTGTATGATAATTTCAAGGTTGTGCCTTTTTTTCTTACAACATCGCCCTCTGTAAGACCGTGACTGGAGTTCAACAGGGTGCGTCCACCACTTTCAGTGCCGAAGTCTCGAAACTTCGGCCGTCAAAACAGACAAAGCTTCGAATATCAAAATTGGGGAACATTGACATCTCTAACGATTGACGTTTATCAATGCTGTTTTACACTTGCATTATTTTTGGTATTACTAGAAGGGCACATACTAGTATTTGTCATTATTTTTCATCGTCAACATCACTCAAATATCAACATTTTTTTCCATTTTATAACAACTAATTCATCAGTTAAAAGTATATGAATTTCTTATTATTACAGGCTCAGATTCAGACGTGATTGGATTATGTGAGTACTGCTATACCATATCAAAACACAGTACATTATTACAATAAATTATTACCATAAATTTCAAATATTACTGCATACTAGCATATATTTTTTACTTGTCCCACATCTTCAAGGTAAGTTTATATATGCATGGATAATAAAAAATGTCTTATGTATGCGGTACTACCCAACCACAGAACAATACAACTAAATCAAATCAGAATTGAACATTTTACTGATGTAATGGGTAGCATGAAGTCAGTTCTATTATTTGCAAATCCGTATACAAGAAAACAGCCTCTCGAATATACTCAAAAACTTGCAGCTTGCAATTTGACCTATTAATGAGCATGGGTCTACTGATAGACTAAATAGATGTTCCTCTACACTATATGCAGTAAAATCTTCTCTTATGCTGTTAAATGGCCCGGCCCGTGATCTCGATGCCATCAGACAATGACCTCGCTGTAACTTTGACCTTTAATTTGCGTTAATATATATTTTTTCAATGGGCACCTATAGACAGAGTTGACAATATGTGGTTGTAAAATACATTATTGTTTTCCAGCGGACAACCTGGCTTTGTACAAAAAAGCGTACATGTCCTCACACTCTGGTGCTGGTGGAAATGCAGGCAATGCAGTGGATGGAATGACGTTAGTATTATTCAAGACAATATAATATGACTCATTTAAGATTATGCACAGAGAAAGTTGTGCTTTATAGAGCAACTTTATGTTCGCATAATTTTGACGTTATTCTATTTCTAAATGGGTGATCATGATTCAAAAGTGTACACAGTGTAGGAAGGACAAAGGTCCTACCAATAATATGGGCAATGTGTGTACAAATCACCAATAGAATACATTAGTGAATGCACTAAGCTTTCTAAATCACACACCATTAAAATACACCCCAAAGTTAATGCTCATGCATTGGTTGTACACACGCCCAATTCTTCATACATGCACACTTAACCATCGAATACTCATCTCAAATCTTAGCACGATCACATCAAATTAGACACTGAACTTGCATAAAATGAAGGTATATGATCATCGTCATAGTCATGCGCTTACATCATGTGTGTATTGTTCTTTCTTGTAGAACTGGCAATTACAAAACATGTGCCAACACAGGATACGGAAAAACTAATCCCTGGTTGTATGTGGATATGATTAAACGGTATTCCGTTAGCAACGTCAGGGTATACCTGGGTACAGGTTAGAGAACTATTTATTACTTTTCTAATACCACATTGATTTAGAGTGATAATCAGCGCAATAATTACACTCGTACACTCGGGGCGGGGGGATCTCAGGCTATAATTGGGTACGGGTGTGCCATTTTGACTTCAGGAACAGCACCGATAAATATAGTAAGATTTGCAAAAAGTATACCCCAAAATACAGTAAAATTCATTCAAAGTATACGAATAAATATACTAAACCCAAAGTTCATCCTGAACATACTACAGAAATACACAATACACTCATGGTTTCCTTGCAGTACAGCGGCTTGCATTGTGACTGGGCTTTGCACTTCTCAGACTGGTGTATTTGGAATGTATAAGATAGTCTTGAGCTATGATATTTCTTCTTCAATGATGATAATCAGAGTGATGAAACATGAAAATAATCAAGAATATGCAATATTTCGATGTCAATGTCCTATGATACAGTTATCTCTAGAGATAAGACCCTAAAATATAGTGTTGTCTTAAAATCAAGACCCAATAATATACTAATTTCTCAAAATATGGACCCAATGAGATATAAAATATCTAAAATAGGACCCAATGATATGTCAAGAGGCTGGAAAAGATGACCTATAAAAACAGCACATCCGTACTAACCAAATGTATTCGAGATCTCCCCTCCCCCTCGCCCCGAGTAATTACATTGTCATATGGTTTTTATCTGATCATATTATATTAGTCAGATTAGTAGGCATATAACTTAAGGTGATTTGTTTGTGTCAATAGATGAAGGTACAGTAGACTTTGAAATTGGTGTATCCAATGACTGCAACTTTGGTATTCCCAATGGAAGAAATTACCAGAAATGTGGTACATTCTCTGGTCCAAGGACAGCTGGCGTCATAGATGTACAATGTGACACACCCCTTGTCGGGCGCTACATCATTTTTCAGCAGATCGGCAAAGATCAGAGGCTCATCTTGTGTGAGATCATGGCCTTTGGCAAATGTACGTGTACTAGTAAGACTATGACATTTATTTTCATTGGTTCACCATGTACGTCAGGTATTTCATCATGATGAAATGCATGTATGCATTTGAACTGTTTTTTTTCTAATATACAGCTTTGAACATATGTGCGGAGAGAAACCCATGTCAAAACGGAGGTCACTGTATGTCGCAGTCTGGTTTATACACATGTCAGTGTCCAATGGGATATTCTGGTAAAAACTGCCAGTGGAAAGATGAGCCTGGTAAATTAACCTCTTTATTATTCTTTAAACTAAGAAATTGATTTTAAATGAATTATGATTTAATGGGCTTGGGTATATATTTTGTAATTAAGTCATTAGATTGGATTACCTGAGACTATGTGATATTGTCCTAACCTGACTTGGAGTCATAAGTCTAATGACTTAATAACATATGATAATGTATACCCAAGTCCATTAAATCATAAATCATTTCAAACCATTAGACATGTGTGTGAACACAAAAAGTCAACTAGATCAAAAGTCTCAGAGAGCTCAGCGCCGCTAGAGCAACATTGACCCATGGGCAATAAAGATGTTTGCTTTGCAATAAATGCAGAAAAAAGTCTTACTTGGTGCGTGACACATCCTACATCTATGTTCTTGGCATTGGATTGCAGGCGCTTTCTAAACATGGGCAAAGTAAATATCTATTGCCCATGAGTCGACATTAATACAGTAACACTGTGCTATCTGAGCACTTTTATTCCAATATAACCACTATATGCCAATTCGATGGTCATGTTTCGAACAGTATTGAAACTATAGTGGGAAAATAGAAAGAAAAATAATTAAAATGGCCCTCTGAAAGGTAAACTCTAATTGGCAAAGTGCCAAAATTGAATACAGTTAATGTTCAGTAGGCATGTAAGCATTGTACAAAGTTTGAATGCTTTCTCACAATCATCAACAAAGCTATTACAGAAAATGTTGAAAATGGATCCAAAATGGCACTATGGAAAGCACACTTTAATTGACGACGTGCCCAAAATCGAATCACTTTGGTGTCGCGTCATACCAAATAGTTGTGTAAAGTTTGAACGAAATACGGCGAAGCGTAAAAGCTCTAGCTTGTCCGGAGACGAACATACATACATACATAGATACATACATAGTTGCAAACGAACGAAACACACAGGCTCTCGCTTCAGCTGCTGAAGCGACGCAATAATTCATAGAAAGATCAATAATACCAAGAAGACCAGTGTGGTTTCAGTATAACTCTCTAAGAAAACTGTCATTGGAGCCGTGGTGTTTAATCTGGTTTCGGTGGCAGAGTGGACTAGTGAGTTAGCCTGAACTGCTAGGCGATTTGGTACAGTATGGTCGTGGTTTCGAATCTCATCAGAGACTATGTGAGATAGTCCGAACCTGACTTGGAGTAATAAATCTAATGACTTAATTAATGTTTGATTCTGTTAAAAGCTAGAACAAAATGTAAAATTGCTGCTTCGTTTTTCTTTGTTTTAGGTTGTCCAAATAAGCCACTTACAAAGGTTGAACTAAGCAACTGGATTGACACGATTTATTCTTCCATGTCTTACTTACCAAAAATGGAATGGCGAGGGTATGATTATCCAAGTTGGCTCTAATGAACATGATGTTAAGTCAATACCAAAATGAAAGTTAATAAACAACTAAAATTGAAATAACATGATGCAGATGTGTGGTTTTTGTGTAAAATACGAATAATATGATATTGAATAACTTTTCAAAATACCTCTGCGTTGTATTGATTTGATTCCTGATAGGTTTGCAGCAAATTCTCAATGCTGGATCTCCTATGTGTCGGGCGTAGAAAATTATAAACGGTGCATATTTCAGGGGAATGATTGTGACTGGCCAACACGCTGCACCTCTTATGCTAGAGGCTGATGACTACGTAGGTTTTGCGGGGGCCCAACTGTGTAATGGACGAGTCTTCACTGCTGCACACCAAGACTATGTTAATTACTTGAAAGGTGCGTTAATGATTTATACATTTATACGTTATATTTGCGTATTGTGTGAGCTTCATTTGAGTTTCATTGTTAGTATGGACTACAATTTTACCGTCTAATTAGTAAATGTATAATAGTTCCACAAAAATAGGGTTTCAGTGTCAGATAAGATAGATTCATCTGCGAGCTATCTCCAGTTATCAGTGGTTATGAATCGTGACAAAGTCAAAGTAACGCAAAAGATCCTATTACAGATGTTATGATTGTTGATCGATTGCTTATAAGGTATTTATCAAAACATCTAGAAAAGTGATGTTGAGATTTATCGAAAAATCATATGCATTGAGCTTGTTTATTTAACATGCAGCAGTTCTGTGTTTCATTGGTAGATTTGGGTGGGGTGGTGATAGGCAAAGCTCTTCCTGCTCCACCAACATTAGTCTACATCTAGATGGCTTTCTACCGTTGGTGCATATGTTCGTTCTTGAGAAGCAGCTCATGGAAGTCACACTTGCACCCTCATTGTTGCCGCATGTATACTCGAATAATCTCGGATACATGATTCTAAGCTCAATTACGAGAAAGGTACAGAGCACTGGCCCGTTATAATGTTTTATTTATCAGACTGTCCGACAAGCTGCAAGGCGACGGCCAAGGGCACGGACTACTGTGGCTCCATGTCAGTGACAGAGACCGGCAAGACGTGCAAGGCGTGGACAGAACACAGCGAGACCAACTTCCCCCTTGATGGTGGAGTGACAGGCGCCAGTAACTTCTGCCGGAATCCAGGTAGTAGTGCTAGACCATGGTGCTACACTACAGATCCGGACACACGGTGGGATTGGTGTGTCATTCCTGATTGCACCAGTAAGGATCTACTTTTTTTACTATATAATAGTTAATGATATTTCATTTCAAATTCTGAGTCCAGAATGTATCGTTCTTAAAAGTCTGTAGGTGCATCTTAGTTTTGCAATGTAATTTTCTTTTCAGGTGATTCTGCTACATTGTCCAAAAGGAATGGTAAGTACTGTTTTGCTTAATCATTCATTACACTGTGCTCATTGTAAAATGCTATATAGTATTCATATACCAGAACCCACACGAGAATCTACACCAAAACTAGTCAACAAGACAATACTTCACAAATTTTCAGGAAAAGTGGACTTTCCATATCGAATTGTACAATGTTAATGTTAATGTTTGAACCTTTTTCGAACGAAAAATTCAACATTTAGGAATTCTAAATGTTGTCATCAATTCCAATATAATATCATACACACTTCATTTCCAACCAAGGTCATTCTTCATAGCTGGAGTAGGAATTTCGAACGAAAAATCACTGACTAGCACTTATGCATCAAATAGTGAACAAGAAAGTGGCCATCCCTGCTGTTGAGATCCTCCTGCCAGGTGACCAGTGTACACGGTCATCACATCATCACAAATTTAGACATTCAACAGCAAATACAGAAACATTCAGGAACTCCTTCTTTCCACGGACAATTCCAGAATGGAACAGCATTGACTCAGACACTGCCAACTGCAGTTCTGTAGACACATTCCGTGCCAGGCTACATGCCTTGCACAGGAGCGACTGAGTAGCGTTGCGTACTCCCATCCATCTGCCCATATGCTGATAAAGCCCTGCATATTAATTTACAGATACAGATACAGATGTTAAAGCAGGTTACACATTTAGAAACATTTCGAATGGTCCCAGCATCTTTGATGAAATGTATAAAATATTTATCACACTTATCATCAACACCTCTTAACAAAAGTGCCAGAGCACAATAAGTGGGACAATAAAAAAACCCAAAATGTTTAACAGATTCAATAATTAATATCATTTTTACTGTCGAAATCGCCACGTTATGTTACATCAAGGTCACTAGCGAATTATACCTGGCAACATAAACGTTTTGTAAATTATGTTTGAGACACTTGTTCCCCGATTTCGAGTTCCATACAGATTTGCCCTTCAAGCTTAAAGGATCGTCGACCATACCAGCTCACATTCTAATTAGCAACCTTAAACCTGATATTATATTACTTAGTAGAGAGAGATATATGTATATATATAGTTGAAATTTCCTATTCTTTTGAAAAGAAGATTGACTAAACGCATGCACACTTATTAAGATACAAAAATATGATAATCTCTTAGCTGATCTTGAGTAGACAGAAAACAAAATTAGCTTCTATGCACTAGAAATCTGAAGAAGATGCTTCATTAGGAAGATAAATATGAATAATATAAAGCGTATTAATTCAAAATGTAATGTTCAACCTTAATTTTCAAATGTTACACCATATCTTTCAAAAATAACACTTGTATGTAGCTTTGTTATATTTTATTACAAAATTGATGACGTACAGTATGCACCTAAACTGGTTCAACAGTAACAGTTTGATTGGCTACATTCTGTGAAAAATATCAATTATGAGTGTACTTTTATTTTTATATCTATGCGCCACTATATAATATGCGCATCGTCATATCTCACGGCTACATACCCAGTATTGATAATGATCAAGGACTTGTAAAAGCAGTGTGAATGATCAACCCGTGAAAACCGACGATGAATATGCGTTGCAATTCACAATAAATTAACATATATTAACGATTAATACTGACGCGATAACAACTAAAATTATTACAGGTTGTGGAAATGACGACAGCTGTCTTAATTTCCAATTCATGAAAAACGCAGTGCAGTGGGTGAGCAAAGGACTATACGAGGACGCCTCAAGCTTCTGTCGATTGGCTGTAAGCACAATACCACATTTTTATATAAAAAAAAGAAAGAAAAAAACACGCATTTTAAACAATGTATGATTATTGGTATCTACACATTAAATAGGTACAGGCCATTGGGATGAAAGAGTGAGTGCGTGATTGTGTGGGTGATTAGCATTGTGCGTTGAATGTGCTGCCGGTGCAAGCATGTGAGAATGATCAATTGATGATCAATAAGTGGGCCAATGACCTGGTGTAAATAGTAAAGTCGTGAGAGCAGGACTTGGATAACGACTATAAACCACCACATTCACATTCATATTGGTGAATCATTTATGCTGTACAATACTTTTTGTTGCTTTCTGTCACTCACAGAGTCGATCTGACATGAGCTGTCTTGACGATCCCAAGACGAAAGTGGCGTACGTGAAACCCCAAGAGTCCGAGAACTGGGCGACGGAAGCTGACCGGCAAAAACTTCTCTCGTGGATCAAGGCCGGCGGTGGATTCATGTACATGCAGACGACCTGGCACTGGATTGATCCCGAATACAACAGGTAACCTTTAAAATCTTTTGAAAAATCCTTTGTTCAAATTTCATTAGAAAGATCAGATATCATGGATATTATCAGATCCAGTGGCACGCAATGTGAGAGCTCCGTTTATCTTAGTTCAACCGGAAATACCCTTCATTGAAAATACCATTCAGTTGTAGTTTATGTATCATATGCTTGACCACCTCTTCTCTGTATAAAATATGCCAGTGAAAGACTCTGGTTGTCATTTGATGCTAGCAGTTATTATGCACGCATAATTAACACCATTTTAGATATGTCATAAGCACCAAATGTTCAATAATTAGAATATTAAAAAATATATAAAAATAGGGTTTATGACGATACTCTGAGATAGTTTGTCATAGAAATGGAAGGTTTACCTATTGATAAAAGCCGAATCAATTATGATGATTATTCTCTTTTAGCAAAGCCAATGTTGACCACGACCTAAGTCAAATGCTGTTCTATAACATACTGGAGGAGAGTGGAATAATGCTGCTCAATAATTGGGATGGGGTGAGTATACTCATGCGTGACTAGCAAACCTAGAAATGCTCACGTACACGTTCATACATCAATACAGCATTTTTTGATTTCCTCAACATCCTTCAAACGAAAACACATTACAGAAAGACAAAGTAGTATGTGTACACGAGGACAGTGTTTCATATATTGACCATAATTGTTTGTTGATATCCTTTATTAGGGAGAAAATAATGATTACACTCAACAATGATTATTTTCACTATAGGGTGCTGAGAAGATAAGCCTTCAGTCCTCAAGCGCATTAGTGGAAAAGCTCTGGGACTATGTGCTGAAACCAGTAAATAAAAATGCTTACTCAATATGAACACATATAAATATAATCATGAAATCATTAAACGTAAGTGTTTCATATTTTTTTTTCATTATGATTTAGTCTAAATTATTTTAATTGAATATCTACTTTATCATGTAATAGTTTAAGATTAATTAGAGTTCAAATGGCATGCATGCACTTTTAGGTTTCAACTGTGAGAGAAGTATTAGCAAACAAGGCAATTTCTGGTTTTGTGAATCAAGTTTGGGATAATTTCAACAAGGACACATTTTTCAGAGTTTTCTATCCCAAAATGGTTGAAAGTAAGTGTTAGCTGTATAAAGGCATGTGGCGTACGCTATCAAATTAGATGTAATCAGATTCCATCTTAAAAAATGTTTGTATAGCATAAGCATAAAATATTGGTTATTATTGGATTCACATAAATAGTCTCTTTCCCAACTCTGAAAAAAATCACTTGCATAGAATCGTATTTTTGTTGAATAATAATAAGTAGCATCACTAAGTTTGAGCTAAAATTTTAAAAAGTATTACACGTCTAAATATTTTAAAAATAAGTCTGTAATCCTTGTGGAATATTTCCTATAAATACGTTAATTGTCAAATTGTATTAAAATTGATAAGTATAAATAATGTAGTACAAAACGGGTCAGTGTACAGATGAATTAACCTAAAATTCGGTATGCATATACATTTATATTTCAGAAATAGGAAAACCAATAACAGAAATAGCTAAATCTTTTGAATGCCAAATGACGTGGCCTCTTAATGAACTAAGTGGACCAAATGAGGTACGTTCAAACTATTGTTAATTGGTCACTATAATCACTTGGTCACTACAATCTGTCTATCATTAAAACAACAACTCACACATAACAGGACATTTTGATACGATAGTGCATCGAATAGGGGGATGGATGAGTTGCGATTTCTCATGTACCTTCAACTTTGCGAAATTAGAAATGTTCATTTTACAACTACTCATTGTACATCAGTAACATTAATACACCAATGTCACCATTTTATACTAAGGATATAGTTATTGCTGCCAACTATAAGCTATGTGGTAGGGGGACTTTGCCTACTTCAGTTCTACTAACCAATTGTGTCACTATATGTTTTAGTTTTCTACAGCGCCTAAGCTTACAGATGATTTGAGCAACATGTACAAAGTGTACACGGCACTTGGTCTCATGGACGTTTGGAGAGCAAAGGCACCAACTGTGAATCTATTTCCAGGTGACTGGTAATTTGATACTAATATTAAATGGGGTCGGGGGTGGGGGGCATAACTATGGAGTTATCCCAATAAAGATGTATGCTTAGTCTGTTACTTCAAATGTTTTACTATTGATTATTGTAATTTCTGGTACAAAGATTCATTGTTTAATTGGTATGTATGGGCAATAGGCATATTCAATTAGATTGCACACATGGAAAACAAGTCATGTAAAATGGTAAAGAGTTCACAAATCAGGTTTAGGAATTCCCAAATGTAGGCCCTAACTCTCTACGTTGCACCATGTAGAGTTACTACAACAAAGACCGTCGACCGTAACTCTATTTTCCACCGGTGAATAACTGTCCTGACAAAAAATCCTTTCAGGAGTTGTGTATGACAAAACAATATGTTATATGTATTACAGTGTGCTATGGGTATGCAATTGTTGGCTTGTTTAATTACGTACTAATGAAAATCAAAATACTGAAAGTACTGAAAGCCGGGCTTAAATAACGTTGGGGTTGGATTGACATGATGAGCAACGGCTAGCGCCACGTCACTTGGATCGATCAGCCACTGAAAGAAGTATTGTAACGAATTGGGGACTTTGGACCAGGCTTGGGGTCAATTATCATTGTAATTTGTTTACTTGTAAATAATTATACTTTTTGCACAATTGTAATTTAAAGTTTACTTGTAATTGTAATAGATATTTCCACATTAGATATAATTTTAATTGTAACTTTGGGGTCGGATTGACGTGACTCTCAACAACTAGAGCCACACCACTGCATGCTTGAATGAATGTGTCATCACCCAAATGCCCAACCTATGTTGTAGTTATTGTAATCACATTGTTAGTATTGTTGTATTATATGTAATCATTTGTGATGGCCATATAACTTTACTTCAGTAATTGTCTAAGAAAACTAGAATAAAAGAGTAGTCCATTAGCTGCTTATTTTGTATATATATAAGAATTGAATACATATGCTTATCAAAAAGAGCAAAATGAAAAGGGTAAAACCCCACTAAGCTTTTCTCTTAAGTATAATGCGACAGAGTATCATCATCTTCTTATCATCCACACATAATAACCACAGAACATCCTTATTCATGTAAAACCGTAATATACTTTCATGATAATAGTAGTACATGTATACTTTCATGGTCAAACATTTGTGACATATATGTCATACAATATTACCACAGGCGATGTGTCTGGTACTGTGCCAACTGCATCTGAAACCTTCACCATGACTGCCAAAGGCAAGCAAGTGCCTATCAGTACAGGCTTGTACCTTCTGCCAGGAAAGAATCTCGACATAGAAGTTATTAGTTCTGGGGATGCTCACAAGTCATTTATGGTAAACTACATGTAAAACACATATCATTGTCTATTTCTATTTGTCACAGCCCTGTTACTATATTCATGTGAATTGGATGACTCATGATAAAAACATATCTTTCTCGTCTATAAAAAAGTCTTAAAACTAACTGTGCTGTAGGTTGTTATTGGTGCTCACCGCGATTCGCTCACAGACACAAAAGACATTTTCAGACGATGGCCTATTGGCATCTCGGTAAATTTCATTTTCTTACTATGGTAATTTTAAATATTCTAATGTTTTGTTATTGTTAAGTTATTGTTAACTGTCTGTATTTTATATCATAAATTTTATTTGTAAATATGGCAAACTAAATAAAAAAAGATACTTGAAAAAAATAACCCCTAATATAAATTGAAGAAATTTCTATGAAAAAGGTTATAGAAGAAACAAAGCACCAGGACACAATAGGCTGATTGTGGAATAACATAAATATGTTTCTAATTAGAAAATTGTATATTTAGGACACTATTAAAAGTATTCATATTATTATTTACTATTGACTATTATAGAAACAATGAGATCAGAATGTTGGTTTGCAGAAGCTTTTGGGGAGAATTTAAGCAAAATTCTATTCTTTGTTTGGAAGCAGATGTCTACAAAGGTTGCAAAATGAAAATAGAATATTCCTTAAATCATTTAATTATTTTATATCTTTTAAATGTATATTAATTGTTTCTAGAAAACAGTAAATCTGAGAAAGAAAATCACCACACTCAGCCACATCCATGGAGGTCTTGTGTTTTTTGTTACCCCTCACAAGCCGGGCTTCAGTGCAACCATACAGGTCAATATATGAAATGGTTAATACGTATGTAACATTAGGCAAAATCCAACCAAGCATTTCTAGAGAATCTGTATAATACTGTGCAAATTCTAGTTTTCCAGTATCCTAGTTTAACACATAAAATCTATATTCCTGTCCTTTTATAAAGATCCTCTGAACGTACTGCTGGATTATTATGAGCTACCAGGTAGACGTTTCATATGACGTCTATGAGGTTTCTGTCACGTGATCTAAAATGAATTAATCCCAAGTTGGGTGGGTTTAATGGGGTCCTCTTTACTTGGGTCCGATTCATACACAGACGAGGTGTTTCAGTCTGAAGCATCCATTAACATTAAAAAAGGTGATCCTGTCATAACGAGCATCATTATTACCACGTTCAAATTCCATTATATAATATCAAACCTGGACCAAGGTTCCTATGAATCTATATGTAATAATATATTTTTTTGAATGATATATCATAAAAAGACGTGTGTGAGAGAGAGAAGTATAAAAAAAAATATATATAATATATTTTTTGCTGCCGACTATTCACTTATTGAATGGCTTTCACTATGAAAATAACATAGTTTTTTATATGTTCACCAGGTCCGCATTTCGGGCAGTGGTTTGATCAAAGCACCATTTTTGGACATTGATAACCCTCAAACGATTTCTGAGTGGGAAAGTAGAAGATCAACCGTTGGTATGTAAAATAATCTTTTTATTTATTACCTTTTCATTGAAGTGAAATGATGGCATCTACAAATATAGGCTTTGTACACTGTACCTGTCGTCATCACTCATCATGATAATTGATTATAAGACATTTTTTGCCGTCAATTGTATATTGATAGTAACTGATTGATGAGAATATAAAAGTTCACACTTTTGCAATTCATATTTGGTCTGAGTTGTATGAAAAGCACATTAAGTGAGTTAAACAGGGAAACAACAATCTGGAGCACTAACTGACCATCACTACACACTGATGATGGCATTATGCTTTATAACTCAATTATAATGTATAGTTAATATTGCAGCACCTTGGGCCGTGATTAGTTCAAAAAATTTACTTTGGACCATACCTTCGAAATTTGTGAGGGAAAAGTCAACGACTCACATGGTAGAACGAATGAGGTTCTGGTCAGATGTGGTAAGTAATTATATATCACATAAAACCAAGCCTGTTAGGTATGGTTCAGATACGCATTGGTCTACCAGAGAACAGAGAGTAGTTTTTATGTACAGAAACAACGAAAAACAACTAGAATAATAGAATGTGCAGATTTGATAATGACAACCAACAAATTGGGCAGGGTTAGCTTTCTTCCTTGTCCGTTTTTTTGTTTTGTTTTGTTTACAGAGCTGGGCATAATACTGTAGTCTACTGGGTAAAAGCCAGGCATGCAGGTCCATAGTATCTGTGTGGTGGGTGTAAACTAGTATAGACACTGACTGTGACACCACGTCTTGTAGGTGCAGCGCATGGAGGACTTCCGTGGCAGGCCCGTCTCTGACCGCAGGTTCATGTGGTTCACCACTGATATTCAGATCTCCTTAGGCTGGATGCACGCACGTATGTACACCCAAGTAATAATGATCACTAATCATATAAGATGGTGCATGTAGGTTTGTAGTCTATTGATGTATTTCTCTACATGAAACTCACTGGAGCACACTGTGCTCCAGCATATATCCCTCTCTCAGTCTACTCTGCTCGGTGTCTATTAGGAAACAGGCCCCAGTCTCCCGAACGATACAGTCAAGCTGATCATGGACCCCTCCCATTCCATCCCTAATCTCCTCATTTGCAGAAGCGAACAGGGCCGTATACAGGGTTGCAAAACAGAGGAGTCAAATATGTTGGGCAAGGGTGCAGGCAATTGCCGTAGGTGCACAGCTGTTCTAGGGTGGATTGGTGCCCCCCTCCAAATATTTTATCATATTTTTTCTTAGCTTCTGAGGCTCAGAAATAAAACACAGTTATTGCTTAAGAAGGCAAAAAGTTCCTGTTAAAATGAAGGAGTACGTTTGGCAAGTATGGATACAGATGCTTTTCAAATTTGTATAGTTTGATTTTTGAGACATAATTATATAATTTTTTGAAACAACATAAAAACAAATATGTTAATTCTCAGTTTCATTCAAGATCCGAAAAAAACAAACTGCCTCCCAAAAAGAGGAGGCAGTTGCCTACCCTGCCCCATATGTAGCTACGGCCCTGTCGAGACTTGTATTACGCTTTGCATAGTAAACGCAGCACTGAGCTTGGTCACCTTCCAAAACATAGTCCAAACATACAATCTAAGGGTTCCTTGCTGCTTCATCCCAGTACAACTCATACCTACAGTGCTTCCAGAAGTAATGGTGCGTCTACATAAATAGAGAAGGAAATTAAGAAAAGAAGAAGAGGAGACATGCAATTAATGTTATGTTGATTATCAGAATATGACATGAAATGACCACTATATGCTTTTCAGACAATACGAACGGGAAGGATACATCGTCTCCCAATAGCTGTAGCTTTACAGATATCTTTATTGAAGAAAAGAATGACCCATTCAAGGCAGTTCTGTCCAGTGAAGGATACTGGGGTAAGGGTTAGGGAAGACATTAATAGATCTACTTATAATTGGTGCGTTACTGTGTACAAGAAGCACTGCTATATAATTCAGCTGAAAATGCAATATTTAGGTCATTAGTTTTTATTGTTAGTTCTTTCATTTACTTTGTATATATTTGTAATTCATAATAATTTATTACAATATTCTGTTCCTGTCTGATTACTTATGTCTTGTTATTAGGGATAGCAGATAAACATTGATGCATTGTTTTGCTATGTTTGTCAGGTCACTTGCACGAGTTTGGTCATCACATGCAGTATCCCAAAACCTTCACTTGGTCAGCAGTAGGGGAAGTCACCAATAATGTATTTGCGCAATATATTAAGAAAACTGTGTTTAAAGTAAATATATTTATATATTTATATATTATAATTATTAAGGACTTGAAAGTTAATTTGTTGTAAAAAAATTGGAAAAAAATCATAGAGCTAGATTAATTTATCTTACATCATATAGAATAAATAATAAGATGATTCTCCATTTGTATGAAGTATTTCTGTTAACACATACCACCAGAAAGTGTAAATATATACATAACAGTCAAAACGCATGTGAAAATTTAATATTGGGGGGATTAGAGTCTAGACACTTGTTCTGGAAGTGATTTTCTACGTCCGCCGCGAAATAATCCCGGTTTTAGGACTGCAAAAAATGCATTTTTTCAAAGTAAAAGCCTCTCACATAAAAAGTCTTACCCCAATATGTCCATATTGCACATGCATATATTTCAATTGCTCCTCTATGCGACAAATTTGTTCGTTTTTGCCATATTAAACATTTTATAAGAAACAAATCAGTATCCAAAGAAAGACCTTTATTTCTCATTTTCTTTGTTCTCCTTTCTTCTTTCTTATACCCCTTGTATCTATATAGTGGGCATATTTCATCTCTATCTCTTTCTACTTGCTTTCTCGAAACCTCTCATTACACACTTAATTATTTCTAACCTGGATTTCATTATAGGCATTACTTAGGCACTTACTTACTTACTTACTTACTTACTTACTTACTTACTTACTTACTTACTTGCTTGTGATGTACATTCCTCCTCTTTGTCAGGAGAACCCTCAGTCTGTTCCAGGTGACGTTTTGTTTTTTGTTTTTGCTTGCTTTTCCCAACCCCCCTCCACCCCACCCCTTAGTCCCCGGGACCCCCGTGCCCTTGCCACTGCCCAATTATACATAAAGCTTCTACCATTGGTAGTCGCTCTACGGTTGTGCATGGCGAAGATGACTTTTCTGGCCTCCCTTTATAAGATACAGGACCTCATTTTGGTTTTCACTAGCAAAAGAGGGGTCAAGGATAGTGGCAACTAGTTCATCCTCAGCCATGTTACCTGTCTCTATTCCTGTATCATTCAAGGTCAGTATAAGACGCTCTCTCAGGTCATTGTACAGAGTGCAGCGGAGGATAAAGTGGTCCACTGACTCTGGCTCAGGGAGTGAGCAGTATGGGCATGTTGGGGATTGCCCACTACCTGCACACTTGTGATCAGAAAATGGGTACGTGGTACTACTTGCCGACAAGCATGGCTGCCCTTACGGTGGCCATAATCGCTTGTCAACCAGACTGGATGGGAGAAGCCCAAGCAGCAAGCGTCTACGTTGAGGAAACGAAGGCGCCTCATATGTGACGCTTCACTCATGAGCTTCCTCTCCCAATGCTCCACAACCGCTAGCTTTACCATCTTTCGCCAGTGTTTCTTACTTGGTGGGTTTTCTACTAGAACCAACGCTGGTGGCAGCTTGTACTTAAAAAGTAGGAGTCGGACTTGCACCGTCCAGCTAGCTGATGTTAGGTCCTTTACTGCGAGCTGCCGTACAACTACTTGATACTCTGGTGTTCCTTGCCTGTGCAGGACTGCCATGAACAGATTAAGTATTTTCTGGTGCAGCTGCGCCTGTGCTGGCAAGCAACCTGTCAAGAGGTAGATGGCTGGCTTAGCTGTGGACTCAGGGAGACTTTGAAGCTTCCTAAGTAGGCTCCTGTGGTACGCATCGATTTTTTCTATGGAGTTGTCATCAAGTGATAAGGCTTCCAAACCATACATGAGGGCTGGGCAGACATAGACAGAGACCATGCTCTTGGTGATATGAGGTGGTATGCCAATGACACCCCGCAGTCCAGCTCCCATGAGGTGGTAGGCCATTCTTCTGCCGGTTTGTATCCTATCATGTACAGCTTCAGAAAACATGCCATTATCTGTTCTTGCAAGGTCAAGGTGTGTCTCTTTGTCAGAGTATGCTATCACTGTATTGTTGAAAAGCAATGTTGAGAGGGGCAGACCTTTGGTAGCTTTGTCCGTTATGTATAGCACTTTTGACTTTGCTGCACTGAAGACGTACCTCGACTGGGCTGCAGTACGTTGTGCTAGCAGTAGCTGAGTCTGCGCTCCATTATGGCTTGATGCTAACATACAGTTGTCATCAGCAACTGTGGGGATTCCACGTGCAACGGTGCCAACCTTAAGAGAGGATGGGTGCTCTCTAACCTTATCAAGGAAAGGGTTATCTTTTGCCTTGAACCCCTTAGTCGAGGTTTCACCGCCTTTCCTGATCCCCCTGCTCTCCTGGAAAGCTCTGGATAACTGACCGTTGATACGTACTCTGGATGTGACATCACCGTACATGTCTTCATATAGCCTCCATAGGAATGGGTCAATGTCAAGGTCGTGCAGTGCATTTAGCAGGATAGCGATACAGTGGTCTACCATATCGGAAGCTTTTGAAGAGAAGGAAGGTGATGAAGAGGGGTTGGTCAGTGTCTTTTGCCTCGCAAATGGCTTCTGTTACCATGAGTGCACACATGGCACTAATTTTCAATCAGTAGCTAATTTCACTAAGAAGATTTTGTACTATTTCTTTTGGTTATGCTCTGCTTGTGTTTCTTTGGATTCTGATCGCTTCCTGGATGAGGCTTGTTCTTTTCATCTTCCATTGCATTGCTGATGCTGCTACCAGTATTTTCATATTGGCCATGCTTTTTCTATAATGTGGATAGATTATTTTATTATCTTTTATTTGTACTGCTAGATCTAAAATTGGCATTTGCTTAGTTTCATATTTGGACGGATAATCTATTTCTAGTTGTTGTATTACTTTTGCTGTTCTTAAATCACGTACCTTCTGTTCTTGAGTCTTCTTCAACTTCTGTTTCATCTATTACTACTTTTTTTTAAATAGTAAAAGCGATTTGATCAGGTGGTGACCACAATTTCCCCATGGCCTTAGTTAAAGATGTCACCAAAATGAATAAGAAGGTCATCGTTCAGAACAGACATTTTGTTATAACTACTCTTACTATAAGATGCCCATAACTGACAGCAGTAAACGCTACTAGAGTAGGTTTTAAAACGTTGAACATTAACATTATCATTATAAATGATAGAACCAACATCTCATTATTCACATTTTAATTAAATATTTTCAACCTTGCAGTTATCTTCACAATATAATGCAAAATGGACAAACTTAAATTAAAAAAACAGTACTGTTTTCAATATTACATATATATGATACAGAGCAATTAATCAAAACATAACATCACAAGGATTAAGGATTAAGAGATCAGCAGGTGCTGACAACATCTAAATCTTGATGGGCCCTGCTCTTGTATTCCTCCTTGGTGTTGATCATGGGTTTTATTTCCTCAATGTACAGTGCCTCCAGTCCGTAGATGTGCTTACCCCGTGAAGTGCTTTTCAGGATCTCCACATGTTCTTCGGTGAGTGTGGTGTTGCACTGCGCCAAATGGCTCTTCATTGGACCTGTATTCCTAGAATGCTCTCGTTATCATTGCAGTTTCGGAATTGTATACACTTAGGACAGACCATCATGCAAGCAGTATTCTTTGCTTTATAGACCATTTATTATTTCTTAGCATACATTTCACATACTTTCAGCAGGAAATGTAAAGCAGTTGGTGAAAACTCCAGAAGTAAAGTCATCGGCATAAAATAGATGATTGATACAAACATTGTTATGATAGCAACCAGCATTAGCATTTAATAATTCTTAACTCAGATCATTCATAAACACATTAAAATAAATCGGGGGGGAAAATTTCATCTGGTCTAAGACCGTTTAATTGGTGCCATTAAAAGGCGTAGATAATTTATCACATCATTTGATAATAAAATTCTGCTTCATATACCAATACATAAATAAACGAACAATAAGAGGGGGTAAACCGCGTGATAATAACTTTTCAAACTTATGCTTATAGTTAATGCAGTAGAACGCTTTCTATGCATCGACGAAGCACAAATAAAATAGTACTAGAACACGATACATAGTAATCTATGGTTTCTTTCAAAACAAATGTACGCATATCAGTAGAGTGGTTAGCTTTAAAACTAAATTGGTTGCATGATGTGAAAAATACACTTTTATATTTATGTAATATAATTATTTTAAGTATCTTTGAAGAAATGCAGGTTATCGCAATTGGACGGTAATTATTTTTATTACAGATATTGCCCTTGTTGCCTAATTAAAGTGGGATAATTAGAGTCTGCGACAGGTTCAGGAATATAACCATGTACTATCATACTCTTTATAAGAACACGGAGTAATACATAAAGCCTATAATTTGCAAATTTATAGTGCTCACTGCTTAATCCATCCATACTTGGTGACTGGTTGTTTCTCTCTGTTAACCATTTTATATTGGTACTTTTATGATTGTAATATTCTGGCTGGCATATTTTCATGCAAACATTAATAAAGTGTTATCTACATATTTACAGGATAATGATGTGTTTGATACTGAAAAGTGGAAGACTAAGGAAGCGTTTGACAACTCGTTCAGTTCCAAGGGAAATTTTGACCTGCTTTATGTATATGACCATGTTGCACACATCTTTGGCTTCAATTGCATCCATAAGGTACATATAGTTAAATTTCCTCTTAAAACTGAATGTGATAACTTTGTATCGAACAGTCTAATGAATTCATATAACAAACTTTTCTCTGCTGCCAATGCACTTGGGAATAACCCATTGTAATCATTAGGAGCACACGTCGAATCTTCAAGTGTTGAGATTCATATCAACAGATAATCATGAATCACTGTTTATTACATGCCATTGTATTTGACCATCAACAGACAATCAGTATTATGCTATTTTATGTATCTTGTCTCCAGGCATTCAAGTCTTACTACACCAACCCCATGGATACTGCTACAGACAATTATAAGCAACAGTGGGTATTGCGCCTGTCGCGGGCCACAGGATACAACCTCTGCCCGTTCTTTGACTTCTATGACCTGCTGCTGACTCCAACAGCGGAAACCTGTAACGCCTTTGAGCAATCTTCCGCATTCTTCCCAGATGATGAAGTCATCCAGTATGCAAAGCAGTGAGTCATGCAGGCTAATCTAGCTGAGCAATCCACATTTACAAATTTTTATGTCTGTATTATCTAGGGGGTGGTCGTCTTACATTATTTGTGTGCCATTTTTATGAGTTACTCTCAATAAAGTATCGTTCTCACAGACTAGTCTTTGGTGCATGGCTGGCTATTATATGTATGTTGTGTGCATACATTGACGCATAATTCTTGTACATGTACGACGTATTCACACTTATGTGGTATTCTAACATATATGCTATCATCATATGTTACACTAAACTAGCATATTTCACATGTAGGCATGCACCGCAGAAGATAAGTGGCATCCTTGCAAAGTATCCTGGTGCTGTCCGTAGTGTGCAGAAGCACTGTCCTGACCCGACTGTCCTGACAGGCGACATGGGATTGCTCACAGCACGCAGAGAGGTACTTGGAGGCTCGCAGTTAGCCAAGTTTATGTTTTATATGTTTCTGTATGGTAGTGTAATGTGACGCAGTTCTATGAATTGTATGGCTTAGCTCAAAAGGGAAAAAAGGCTTACCATCGTATATCATTTTAGATCATTTTTGTCTAATGTTATTGTAAAATTGCTTATTATAGGAAACACAAATTGTCAATAAAGAAGTGGAAGATGCTGTTGAAGAAGAGGATGTTTTTAAGAGAACAATGGAAGATGGAGCAGCATGGAAGAGAGAACGTGGCAGGAAATTGGAATTCTAGAATTAATTTTGAAAATCAAAATGACACTTATAGACTATATACAATGTAAGAGGACAGCCTTACAAAGCTTGATAGTATTATTTACTTTAAATGAGTAGCATTTTACTTTTGTGTACTCATGATAATGTCATAATGATTTTACTAATTATATAAATCATCTAATTATCTTGAAAAGGAAAAAGAATGCTAGAATATTTTGATGTGATACAAAATTGGGATTACAATGACTAATGTAAGCCTATTTCTCTAATACAAATTACGTTGTTGTATATTAAATGCGCACATAAAAGAAAACCTGCATTTTGCCTTAGTAATTTCAAAATAATGATATAGTGATTGCAACACACAACATAAAACTGCAAATATTGTTATACACTCGTATTATGTTCTAGTTTACCATTAGAAAAGTCTGCATTTACCATGATGAAAACTACTGTCGATAAAAGGTTCATTCAAACAGTACATGTATTTCATTCTATATTATTTTTGGTATGACAAACATTAAAAATGTGAAATTTGATTATTTAAACCACATAACCCCATAGGCCTGCAAAAGAGTCACTATTTTTCCCTAGACTACGTGTTGGTGTCCTTGGAAATGTGTTATAATAGGAAAATTATTGATGATAAAGCTTCATTTCAAAACATGTTGTTCTTTATTGTTTACAGTATAATGAACATTAAAAAGCTGATTATAGATTATTTTTCCCTTACCAAGTTACTCGCCAATGCTTTGCTACCTGAACCTTCATGGGGGGGGGGTTGCCTTTAATAACATACTAATCAAGTGTGGCCTTTGGGGTCTGGTAGGGGAACCCTTCTGGTTTAGCTAAAGACCAAGGCAACGGCCCTAGGGGGTGGGTGACAAAAAACTTCTTCCAAGTTCAGTGCTCTACTTATAGGAGTAATTTCTCTATCCTTCAAATTCACAGATTTAGACTTTTTAGATAGGTCGGAGAACGTTTTCAAATTAAGCTTTGTCATTTTTGTGTGAAACGGTATGTTGCCATCAATGCGGTCATTTTTAAAAGTATTGCATGCATCTGAACCTTTATCTCTTGCTTTCAAAAGACCATCTTTGATAATGCTATTTGCAGCTGCAGATGTAGACAGACAAACTAAATCTTCTTGAACATCTACTGAAAAATGATTAACCCAACTGTTCTGTAATGTATCAACAATTCTATCTACTTGAGTCTTGTCTTTATGTCTCCTAGATTTATATTTTTGCAATGTGCCTCACTTTAAACGAACCCTTTAGTTCCACCTGCGGTTTGAGTGTCTTTATTAACAGTTTCCTCCATTGCCTGATCAACTGGAATAACACCAAACTGATTGGACGATGACAACTGCACTGACAAGCCACCATTTGTTAAAAATTCATAGGCTATAGGATAGGTTCTTGGTAACCTCACCATGTCAGCATAGTACGATGATAGATATTCAGCATAATTTATTTTATCATAGGCAAAACACCAAGGAATCATGTCATGAATAGCAGATAGATGCACATCCCAGTTTTGTTCTCTTGAAGAACGCACAAGTTTTAATAAGATTTCAATCATACGGGCGGCAGGCACGGCCTTTAATGTAGAGTTCACTCCCGCAAAGTCCCGGAAATATTTTCAGAAAAGAGCGTTATTATTTCATGATGCCACGCCCACTTCCACCAAAGTAACTATAAGAGAATGTGGCTCACGGACTAGTCCCTTTTGTACGTAGTCTCGATCAACCAGACTCTGTAATGGCGGCGCTCATTTCATGCAATAGAGAGTCTGGTTGAACGAGGCTATTTTGTACGTGACGTGTGATTGACAGCTTGATGTTGACAACAGACTGCCGATTCCATTCTTTCCTTCCTGATAACGTCAATTGGGTTCCATATCTAGGTGTTATGAATGAACCCATGATATTTTGATTACAATCTATTTTATTCGACACATTGTATACATACTAACAATACACGTATATACTAAAATGCCCGAAATTCAGATCACCAATAAAATATCTAGCTTGTTAGTTAGTTTATTATAAATTCGGCCATTTGTTTAGCCAACATGGTAAACCATTACAAAATATTTAAAACATAAAATATAGTATGTAATACAATAACACATTATATACAAGTTGAATAAAATGACCATATAACATATAATTAGTAATGATAGTACATGATAATTATTATTGACAATTATTGAATTTTAATGTCCCTTGATATGAGATGACTGCGACGTTGATGTAAATGATAGCACATATCTCGACTTATGTGCATGATTTTATCTAGAATGCAAGAAGTACCATAGTGGTTTGTGGGATCTAGAATAAGTTTGATTGTCTCTTCATTTCCAACTGGCAAGTGAATGTGATTGTTTAATAGTAATAAAAATAGCTTTTCTAAATATACTTTTCTAATTTCTTCTGTTACAGAACATTCCAGAATAAAATGAGACATTGATTCATGTCCATGGCATAATGGACATGGGAATTGTCAAATGAACTACCTGATGTTCTGTTTGTATGTAATGGATATCTCTGTGTCAAGAGTCGGGCATGGATAGAAGCCTTGTTTCAACTGATTGGCAGCACCAATCCATCTAAATGATGAACCTAAATTAAACTGCATTTTTCAATATTTAGATAACATAAAGATGATTTCTCAGCTGCCTCTTCTTTCAGTTTGGACTCCCAATAGCTTGTGACATGAGACGTGACCACTTTTCCAAGTAATTTTTGAAGGTGGATCTTTGTATATGTCATATGCATTGCATAATCCATACTGTAATAATAGCTGACGTACCATTACTGTCCAGCTGTGTGAATTTTGCATGTTTTCATAGCTAGCTGCCTTTCAAATACCTTTTTCTTTCAATCGAACTAGTTCTTCTTAGCATTGACACAAAGAAACCAGATTTTTTATGTCTAGCTGGGCCTGTATATTGTTTACAATAATGTTAATGGCGGCATGCTTACGAGAATACAGAGCGACTAGCGTAAAACGTGCAGCGTTCGAGTAGGACACAGTGCGTTCAACGTGTTCCTTAAAACGTCAACCCTCCAAACAGTAACAGTCTCTGAACGTCTTACATAAACTGGCCGCCATCTCGGATTACAAACCAAATGTGTCAACTGGACCAGGCTCTGTATGCAATACAGAGTCTGGTTAAACCAGGCTATGAATCAAAGTAAACATCGCCGTTTTCTTTTCCATTGCATTGGAGTTCAAATTCACTCCCACGCAGTTCAGACTAACTTCTTAAAACTAGCAACATTGTATTTGCACGTTTCATAGGTCGTGTTCTAAATTTAGAATATCCAGGTTCGCCAAACCCACAAACAACTGTGACTACCGATGATAGTATTAAAGTTTATCTGGAAATATTATTTTTCTTTTGAATATTGAATCACTATGCGCTCACCATGTCAGGTTTTTTAAGTTTACATTTTTATGACAATATCTAAATATATTATACAAATGAGAGAGGTAATGCTCAGCAACCTGCTGGCCCGTGCTATGACTTGTCATTATTATATTATCTAAATAGGTAATCCAGAACTTGGCCAGGTCACTTCTGTTGCCAAGGAAGTTCTTGTACTCATTAAATAAATCATACACTTGAGATACACTTTGTAAATTTAGTGTTTCAGAAAACATATCAGGTGACACACAAGCACAGAAATTATTGATAAGCTCCATCGCAGAAAAGACTGTGTGTCATTTGGATGGGAATCAGTCAACCAAGATCTGAAACCGTCACACAGAAGACGATTGAACTCTTTCAGATACAATCTTGTGCATTCGCACGCCTCTGTTATACATTTTATCATTAAGTGCTGAATTTACTAAGCCTTCAGCAACTATTTCACTTTCAATGATCAAGTCCCTCAGCCCTGCACCCTGAAATCGTTTCCCAATAATTGACAACAAATTGCAAATAGTGTGGAAGGCTCCCATTCTAAGGACAACATTTTTGTATTCGTCAGGTTCTTTCATTTGATATCACAAGCTTTGGCATATAAAGCTTGATCAAAAACACAAACAACAGAGGGAACCTCAATATCTGACCTGGCCTGAGCATCAATGTATGGCAAATACCCAATAACATTGTCTGTAATGTTAGCTGGTGACTTAACTTGCAAATTGAAGTCAGTCCAACTATGAATCATTTGATGTTCATCATCTATCCGACACAGAAGCCACATGAATTTTTTGTAGAGCTTCCATAATAACATCAGAATAATCCAATTCTTGAAATGTGCGCCTTGTAGGACCAACACGCTCACCAACATTATATGTGTGAGATATGTGATTTGGGCGGTATTGAGGATGAGCTTCATTTTCTATGTGAATGTACATACTATGATAATATTAGAAAAAAATACTATGACGTTATTATGAGGAAATATCCAGAATTTAATGATTTCGTAAAAAAAACTAGATTCACATTTCTTATTACGACTGGGTGGAAAGAAACTGTAACTTATACCCAAGCCCCGATTGGGTTGTTAAGACTATACGCACGAAGTCTGTAGGCTATGAACTCAACTCAGAATTCAGCACGATTTTCAGCACGATTTTCAGCACGATTTTCAGCAAAACGCACCGGATGACCCCGTGTTAGTACGGGTGACCCTGAACGAATGGCGTACATCACGTTCAGATAACTACGTCACACGTACGTTGATAAACGTGGTGGTTGCACCTACTGTACTCAATTATGGATAACGTAACACTTTCATATAAGCTACGGATAAGTAATTACACGAATAAAAACAATGATGCTTCTATTTCTCAAAGTTTAAATAGAAATGCCAAGGTACATTTAACAGTTTAATGAGGATACTAGCTGTCATTATCCCACTGAACGTTGCCACTTGAAAATCCGTGGTCTGTCTGCGAATGTACGTTTATCAACACGGGGAATAGTTCAATGTTTAAGGTTGTGGAGCTTATAAAACTGCGTAATTATTCATGCATATGTAAAATTTACTACTGAAACCGATTTCATACATAATAGATGATTACTTACATTTCTGAGTGAAAACGTTTAAAATTGGTTGTTTTTTCCCGAGATCGGCAAAAT
>JAGTTF010006064.1:0-21977 GCA_019095985.1 Streblospio benedicti
CGTCAGCACAGCATCAGGTGCTCCGTGCTGTACAACAGTTGGAACTGCTGCTGTCTGGAGCGTCATTCTTATCCATATTCACGTGCCTGTTACACTCACACGCTTCTCTGCATGGTCACCTTGCAAAATTCGTGCCTTGGCTCCGTGGCGCAATGGATAGCGCGTCGGACTTCTAGTTAGTTGAAGGTATTCGGAGGCTGTGGGTTCGAGTCCCACCGGAGTCGGTGAATTCTTTGAAAAATGTATGACTGGGCACGTGACCCTACTAATCCAGATGATAAAAATAAGAATAATCTACCCGTGCGCATCTTACTCTGAGTACATTGAAAACATACGTCAGTTATGCTTCACCACACAACACAGCCATTTTACAGAATGCTTTCAATGGAATACATGCAAATATCATCCATGGTGCAGAGGGCGGATGGGTTGTTTGTTTGTGTGTGTGGTGGTGGGGGGGGATTGCTAGTATACACTTAAGTTAGTGCACTAGACATAATTATGTTATGTACTGCTGTCAGTGACAAAACAACACACATTTGACTCCCAAACATATACTTTCTATTTACTTCCCTTATAAGGATTAGTAGACGGCTAATCCCTGCTTCATCTGGATATGGACTTTGATAATCTGCACTGCTGGCTCCTACGGTGATGACTGTTTCACGTAAAAGCGTTAAGCACACCTGCATATGCTTCTGGGCATGTGTATTCATGTCACCCAGCTTTGATGCTGAATGGGGGATAACAGACAATACACCCTGTAGTAGTAGACACTCCCACAAGTGTCCCCAAACCATAAGGTATTAAATTATATTTTAAAATATATGTAAATACAGTGCAATCCATGTAACTCGGAAAAATGCCCCCTTTGAAAACGTTGTCCAGGCATCGGTGGTTCAGTGGTAGAATGCTCTGGCAGGCGGCCCGGGTTCGATTCCCGGCCGATGCAGTTTTTGTACTGTGTGAATAGCATCTTGACTAGATGCACAAAACTTTGAGGATGCAGTCTACAGCCCTTTGTGTAAGGTCGTTGTACACGCCACTGCACTTCATCAGGGCAAAACTGTCATAGCGTCAGCCGGGAGTCGAACCGGACTGCTTGGAAGGCAACCATGCTAACCGTTACACCACTAACGCTGAACACACATTAAGGGAGGTCCAAACCCCTCAGCAACTCGCATCAAAACCGGCAATTATGGCTTTGAAACCCCAATTTAATCAATTTCATGGATCTATAACAGTGACCACACATTTGGGAAGGTCCATAACCACAAAACTCACAGAAAAAACCAAAAAAACAGATATGAAAAACCCCAATCCAATCAATTCTGTGGATCTACAATGCTGAACACACATTTCAGGAGGTCCCAAAACCCCAAACTCGCATCAAAACCAAGAAAGACAGCTGGGAAATCATCAAGCACCAATAAATTTAATGGACCTATGGATCTTCAGACGACCTGCATGAAATCCTGCCACCAATAACAACGTTAAGTCGAACCTTTTAAATCACCAATGCATTTAATGGACCTATGGGTCTTCAGGCGATCTACATGAAATCCTGCCACGAATAACGTAAGAACGTATCTTTTAAGTTACGTTTAACGTGTCTGATCCATGCTTGCTAGAGAATAGATCCATTAAACATAGGCGCCAAACGTAAGGCCATGTACGAAGAACGTAAGAACGTATCTTTTAAGTTACGTTTAACGTGTCTGATCCATGCTTGATAGAGGATAGATCCATTAAACACAGGCGCCAAACGTAAGGTCATGTACGAAGAACGTAAAAGAAACGTACGTTTTCGTACGTTGTATACCTGGAAACTTACATTGTGGTCACTCAGATATATGTATTTCAACAGGAGACAGGCTATATGAATGATGAAAGTGCCAAATTAGCGAGTTTTAACCTATTTTTTGGTGCTCTTTTCAGGTTAAAAATGTAATGACACAATTGCTACACTGCTTGACTATGTGTACACAAAGTTTGACCAGGATATTTATGTTTATTTTCAGAAAATATGGTCTAAACGTGCACCAAATGTCTGCCCGTGTTGGGTTATTGTATGATTGATTGATATTATGCCTGGAACGAATTGCACATACCTCCAGCAGCAGTTCCAACTGTTGTACAGCACGGAGCACCTGATGCTGTGCTGACGTAGTTGTTACATCACAGGAGACAGTGGCACTGGCCAGTCCAGTGGTAACTGGCCTCCAGTGAGCCACAGATCAATGACAACTGTATTCAATCTCACAGTACTCACGACATGGTCACATTATCTGGGACGTACACCATCATATCTGTACCGTGTGTGAACAGCCATCACACTCAACACTCTACCCACTGCACAGCAATATGGATGGTCTACTAGACAACAAAAACCAACCTACGTTAACAGCAACATGCATCAGAGGATAGTCTACTAGACAACAAAACCATCCTACGTTAACAGCAATATGCATCAGGGGATAGCCTGCTGGACGACAAAACCACCCTATTTTAAGCAGACTTATACTCGGGAATATCATGCATTCCAGTGATAGATCGGCGGTCTTATTTAAAATCGTCCTGCGACGAGGATGGGATTCGAACCCCGCGTGCAGAGCACAATGGATTAGCAGTCCATCGCCTTAACCACTCGGCCACCTCGTCTATGTCGGGCTGGGCGCGAGGGCACAAAAGGGAAGCTGCCATTTAGGGCATTCTAGTACCTGGATCCACTTCCAGACGGTCTGGAGCGTCATTTTTTAGCCATATTCACGTGCCTGTTACACTCACACGCTTCTCTGCATGGTCACCTTGCAAAATTCGTGCCTTGGCTCCGTGGCGCAATGGATGGCGCGTCGGACTTCTAGTTAGTTGAAGGTGACCGGAGGCTGTGGGTTCGAGTCCACCGAGTCGGTGAATTCTTTGAAAAATGTATGACTGGGCACGTGACCCTACTAATCCAGATGATAAAAATAAGAATAATCTACCCGTGCGCATCTTACTCTGAGTACATTGAAAACATACGTCAGTTATGCTTCACCACACAACATAGCCATTTTACAGAATGCTTTCAATGGAATACATGCAAATATCATCCATGGTGCAGAGGCCGGATGGGTTGTTTGTTTGTGTGTGTGGTGGTGGTGGGGGGATTGCTAGTATACACTTAAGTTAGTGCACTAGACATAATTATGTTATGTACTGCTGTCAGTGACAAAACAACACACATTTGACTCCCAAACATATACTTTCTATTTACTTCCCTTTATAAGGATTAGTAGACGGCTAATCCCTGCTTCATCTGGATATGGACTTTGATAATCTGCACTGCTGGTTCCTACGGTGATGACTGTTTCACGTAAAAGCGTTAAGCACACCTGCATATGCTTCTGGGCATGTGTATTCATGTCACCCAGCTTTGATGCTGAATGGGGATAACAGACAATACACCCTGTAGTAGTAGACACTCCCACAAGTGTCCCCAAACCATAAGGTATTAAATTATATTTTAAAATATATGTAAATACAGTGCAATCCATGTAACTCGGAAAAATGCCCCCTTTGAAAACGTTGTCCAGGCATCGGTGGTTCAGTGGTAGAATGCTTCGCCTGGCGGGCGGCCCGGGTTCGATTCCGGCCGATGCAGTTTTGTACTGTGTGAATAGCATCTTGACTAGATGCACAAACTTTGAGGATGCAGTCTACAGCCCTTGTGTGTGTAAGGTCGTTGTACACGCCACTGCACTTCATCAGGGCAAAACTGTCATCGTCAGCGGGAGTCGAACCGGATCGACTGCTTGGAAGGCAACCATGCTAACCGTTACACCACTAACGCTGAACACACATTAAGGGAGGTCCAAACCCCTCAGCAACTCGCATCAAAACCGGCAATTATGGCTTTGAAACCCCAATTTAATCAATTTCATGGATCTATAACAGTGACCACACATTTGGGAAGGTCCATAACCACAAAACTCACAGAAAAACCAAGAAAAACAGATATGAAAACCCCAATCCAATCAATTCTGTGGATCTACAATGCTGAACACACATTTCAGGAGGTCCCAAAACCCCAAACTCGCATCAAAACCAAGAAAGACAGCTGGGAAATCATCAAGCACCAATAAATTTAATGGACCTATGGATCTTCAGACGACCTGCATGAAATCCTGCCACCAATAACAACGTTAAGTCGAACCTTTTAAATCACCAATGCATTTAATGGACCTATGGGTCTTCAGGCGATCTACATGAAATCCTGCCACGAATAACGTAAGAACGTATCTTTTAAGTTACGTTTAACGTGTCTGATCCATGCTTGCTAGAGAATAGATCCATTAAACATAGGCGCCAAACGTAAGGCCATGTACGAAGAACGTAAGAACGTATCTTTTAAGTTACGTTTAACGTGTCTGATCCATGCTTGATAGAGGATAGATCCATTAAACACAGGCGCCAAACGTAAGGTCATGTACGAAGAACGTAAGAAACGTACGTTTTTCGTACGTTGTATACCTGGAAACTTACATTGTGGTCACTCAGATATATGTATTTCAACAGGAGACAGGCTATATGAATGATGAAAGTGTAAATTAGCGAGTTTTAACCTATTTTTTGGTGCTCTTTTCAGGTTAAAAATGTAATGACACAATTGCTACACTGCTTGACTATGTGTACACAAAGTTTGACCAGGATATTTATGTTTATTTTCAGAAAAGATGGTCTAAACGTGCACCAAATGTCTGCCCCGTGTTGGGTTATTGTATGATTGATTGATATTATGCCTGGAACGAATTGCACATACCTCCAGCAGCAGTTCCAACTGTTGTACAGCACGGAGCACCTGATGCTGTGCTGACGTAGTTGTTACATCACAGGAGACAGTGGCACTGGCCAGTCCAGTGGTAACTGGCCTCCAGTGAGGCCACAGATCAATGACAACTGTATTCAATCTCACAGTACTCACGACATGGTCACATTATCTGGGACGTACACCATCATATCTGTACCGTGTGTGAACAGCCATCACACTCAACACTCTACCCACTGCACAGCAATATGGATGGTCTACTAGACAACAAAACCAACCTACGTTAACAGCAACATGCATCAGAGGATAGTCTACTAGACAACAAAACCATCCTACGTTAACAGCAATATGCATCAGGGGATAGCCTGCTGGACGACAAAACCACCCTATTTTAAGCAGACTTATACTCGGGAATATCATGCATTCCAGTGATAGATCGGCGGTCTTATTTAAAATCGTCCTGCGACGAGGATGGGATTCGAACCCACGCGTGCAGAGCACAATGGATTAGCAGTCCATCGCCTTAACCACTCGGCCACCTCGTCTATGTCGGGCTGGGCGCGAGGGCTACAGCAGGAAGCTGCCATTTAGGGCATTCTAGTACCTGGATCCACTTCCAGACGGTCTGGAGCGTCATTTTTAGCCATATTCACGTGCCTGTTACACTCACACGCTTCTCTGCATGGTCACCTTGCAAAATTCGTGCCTTGGCTCCGTGGCGCAATGGATAGCGCGTCGGACTTCTAGTTAGTTGAAGGTATTCGGAGGCTGTGGGTTCGAGTCCCACCGGAGTCGGTGAATTCTTTGAAAAATGTATGACTGGGCACGTGACCCTACTAATCCAGATGATAAAAATAAGAATAATCTACCCGTGCGCATCTTACTCTGAGTACATTGAAAACATACGTCAGTTATGCTTCACCACACAACATAGCCATTTTACAGAATGCTTTCAATGGAATACATGCAAATATCATCCATGGTGCAGAGGGCGGATGGGTTGTTTGTTTGTGTGTGTGGTGGTGGTGGGGGGGGGGATTGCTAGTATACACTTAAGTTAGTGCACTAGACATAATTATGTTATGTACTGCTGTCAGTGACAAAACAACACACATTTGACTCCCAAACATATACTTTCTATTTACTTCCCTTATAAGGATTAGTAGACGGCTAATCCCTGCTTCATCTGGATATGGACTTTGATAATCTGCACTGCTGGCTCCTACGGTGATGACTGTTTCACGTAAAAGCGTTAAGCACACCTGCATATGCTTCTGGGCATGTGTATTCATGTCACCCAGCTTTGATGCTGAATGGGGGATAACAGACAATACACCCTGTAGTAGTAGACACTCCCACAAGTGTCCCCAAACCATAAGGTATTAAATTATATTTTAAAATATATGTAAATACAGTGCAATCCATGTAACTCGGAAAAATGCCCCCTTTGAAAACGTTGTCCAGGCATCGGTGGTTCAGTGGTAGAATGCTCGCCTGCCATGGGCGGCCCGGGTTCGATTCCCGGCCGATGCAGTTTTGTACTGTGTGAATAGCATCTTGACTAGATGCACAAAACTTTGAGGATGCAGTCTACAGCCCTTGTGTGTGTAAGGTCGTTGTACACGCCACTGCACTTCATCAGGGCAAAACTGTCATGCGTCAGCCGGGAGTCGAACCCGGATCGACTGCTTGGAAGGCAACCATGCTAACCGTTACACCACTAACGCTGAACACACATTAAGGGAGGTCCAAACCCTCAGCAACTCGCATCAAAACCGGCAATTATGGCTTTGAAACCCCAATTTAATCAATTTCATGGATCTATAACAGTGACCACACATTTGGGAAGGTCCATAACCACAAAACTCACAGAAAAAACAAGAAAAACAGATATGAAAACCCCAATCCAATCAATTCTGTGGATCTACAATGCTGAACACACATTTCAGGAGGTCCCAAAACCCCAAACTCGCATCAAAACCAAGAAAGACAGCTGGGAAATCATCAAGCACCAATAAATTTAATGGACCTATGGATCTTCAGACGACCTGCATGAAATCCTGCCACCAATAACAACGTTAAGTCGAACCTTTTAAATCACCAATGCATTTAATGGACCTATGGGTCTTCAGGCGATCTACATGAAATCCTGCCACGAATAACGTAAGAACGTATCTTTTAAGTTACGTTTAACGTGTCTGATCCATGCTTGCTAGAGAATAGATCCATTAAACATAGGCGCCAAACGTAAGGCCATGTACGAAGAACGTAACACACCAGCGTCATACGAGTCTACTAGACCTCGACTAGTCTACTAAGCTAGACGAGGACGGGTTATATATATACTAGAACTCAATGTAAGAGGACAGTTAATAAACAGAATAGAAACCCTTCACTGGTTCTGTTATTACTTCTCACCACACATGTCTAAATCACACATGACATAAGTGGTGGAGATGTTCTAATTTGAACCCTTTATGTTCCCCCCGCCGTCCAAGCAATACTCCGCCCCAGTCAATCCCTCCCCCTCCAGCCCCGACCTCACCAAAGGCCAGATTCCCCAGATCGCTCCTCCCCCTGCCCAGGATCGCTCCTCCCTCCTGCCCTGCCCCCCCGATAGACCGAATTCCACCCACAGGATCACTGCTCCCTCCAGCCCCAACCTCACGTGTGTAGACCTAATTCCGCCCATAAATCGCTTCCCCCTCCAGCCCCGTCCTCTCATGAATAGGCCGACTTCCACCCCAAAATCCGCTGACTGCCATCTTCCCCAATCAGCCCCGACCTCCCCCATTGATTCATCTACACGCGACAGTGGATTTTCCACACATTTCGCGTCACCACAAAGCTTGCAACACGCCTTTCACTCCCCCGACGATACGCTCACCGAGAACACACTAGATTCCACAGTCACTTTTAACCCCAAACATCTCCCACAGTCGAACATGGCCGACGTAGACGACCTGGCCGCGCAAATAAAGGACATGACCGCCAGTTTCACGGCTCTCCAAACACAACTTCAAACAGAAAACAAAGCCCTATCCGACCGCTTAGTTAACGAGAGCAGTGCCCTCCGTCAAAGTATAGACCGCCTGCAACGCGAACGTGACCAGGCTGCCGACGAACTAAACGTCACTAGGCAAAGATTTCAGGATCTGGAGGCCAAGCTTAATAACCAAAGTCTTACTAACGACGCCTCCTTTCGAAGAGATGATAGAGCGTATAACAAACGAGGCCCCCAAGTCACACTCCCAACGTTCGATGGCTCGGTGTACAGCTCATTTGAAAAGTGGCGACGTCAGTTGGAGATCCATTTTGACTATCTAGAATGGACGAAGGAGGACCCGCAGAGGGCCGCCGTGATACCCACCCTTCTCACTGATTTCGCGTTTGTCCAATACAACACACTCGACAGCGCCACGAGAAAAAATTATGAAAACACTATGGCAGCGCTCAACGCTGTTTTTGCAATAGACAAAAAGCCTCTATCATTCCGTAGAAATTATATAAACAGGAAGCAAAAGTACAATGAATCCGTACGTGATTTCAGCGCAGACTTGATGCAGAGATTTGCAGAATGCAATCCCCCATTAGAAACACAGGTCGACGTTTACACAAACATGCTCAATCCTCTCATAGCCGCAGAGATTCAAGACGAGGAGTACACTGATTTGAAAACTCTAGTAGCCTGCGCTGAGAAAGCTGAGCACAGGCTCCGCCTCAGACGAGAAGCCAGCCAGTCAGTTAACCATATCTCATTTGACAGGCACAGTAGGCGGGACCAGTCGCGTGGCCGCAGCCGGGACAGGCGTTCTCACTCACGTCAAGGTTATAATAACCGGTTTAATCGCTCCAGATCAGACGGCAACGAGATTACAGCGGCGGTGGCACGTGCCGCCTCCAGGAGTCTGTCTCGCAATAGGTCGCAGAGTAGATTTCGCAGTGAGAATCGCTATGACAGTGGATATCGCTTGAGACAGAATAGTAATCCCCGTGAACCCCGTGACAACCATAATCGTGGCGATTACTCCCGCCACAACAGCCATAGCAGGCCCCGTGATAGTCAAAATCGTGGCGATAACTCCCGCCACAATAGCCGTGGCAGACCCAGTAATAATCAAATTCGCAACGATGACTCCCGCCACAATAACTACAGTAGACGACATTCACGAGATGAACGTCGTAACTCGGTCAACAACGTCCATGATTTAAACTAATAGAGGCGTCGCACCCATCCCGTCCCAATGTACATAACGCACCAATAATACGAATATAGCCCCAGTAGAGTTAGACCCCCCTGAATGTATATATTCCCTTCAGCCTAAAACACAAAATAGAACGCTTGACATACACTTTTATTCAGACTCCACAATTTTAGTAACCTTCCCTGATATTAACAGACGAGTGGCGGCACTCGTTGACACCGGCGCAGCCGTATCCTGCTGCTCCGCCTCTTTGTTAGATAAAATATTGCCCTCATACAAACATCAGTTGATACCCACCACCAGATCATTCAAGACTGCTGATGGCGATTTGTTTCGACCATTGGGCACCATCTTGTTGCATTTTGCCATAAACAAGGTAAGGTACAGCGAAACCTTTTACGTTTTCCGCCAGTTAAACCACGCCATGATTCTCGGCAAGACATTTTTACTAGCTAACAACGTTAGTCTGAAATATCACAGGGATAACAATTCTCTGGGGATACAATACGTGTACATGCTGTTGACCGCTGTCCAATCCCGCCAAAAACATCTATGATAATTACAGGCAAAATATCAGACAGAGGGCAACGTGTGGACATATGTACAGGCCTTGTAGGCCTCATTACGGCTTCCCAACATAAAACCGCTTTGCCAGTAGAAGACTGCGCCGTAACCGTGTCTAACAATAAAATACCAGTCATAGTCCGCAACAATTCAGATCATGTTGCCTACATACACATAGGACAACACATCGCTGAGTTCCAGCCACTTAACTCAGAGTCTGTCGAAGCGGTCCAAGACATAACGTCCACAGCTTCACACAACCATCTGGACAGTGATGACTCAGTCCGCACACACGATGAATTTGATCTGTCAAAGGCTGACTGCACCGACATACAAAAACAGCAGTTACTGCTTTTGCTAGAGAAACATAAGAATGCTTTTATGGATAAAAATAAGAACTTAGGGTTTTGTGATGTTGTGAAACACCACATTTTGATGAAACCTGACGCTGAATACAAAGACACCCAACCCTTTCGTTACCCACCGGATGTCAGGGAACAAATTAACAAGCAAATCGATTACCTCTTGGACCAGGGGGTAATTGAGAGAGACACTCCTGGCCGTAAGGAAACACTGTAAGAAATCTCAGAAACACGTCCATAAACCAAACGCCCCCGAATACAGAATGGTCTTAGACCTGAGATCGTTAAACAACCAGAGTCTGTACTATAAATTCTGCATGCCCAATTTCTCGTCATTTTTGGACATCTTAGCCGAAAAGAAGCCCAAATACTTTAGCTGTCTTGATTTAGCTTCGGGATTCTCGCAACTGGCCCTTGACGAAGACTCGAAGGCCCTATGTGGTTTCCACTGGGAGGGCCATAGCTTTCGGTACGCTCGTGTCGCTCAAGGTCTCGCGGGCGCGCCCTCGAGTTTCAGTAGAGCACTGTCTATCATCCTAAAAGATTACATTAACAAGAGTGTCTTGTTATATATAGATGATATCCTCATATGCTCGCCAGATTTTGAGACCCACAAAAGAGACATCGACAACGTCCTTACAGCCCTACACGGCGCGAACTTGAAAATTTCTCAATCAAAGTGCACGTTCGCTACCGAGGAAATAAAATACCTCGGTCACATCATCTCGGAGACGGGCATAACACCAGCTTACGACCATACAGCCGCTTTTGCAACATTCCCTCGGCCCTCCGATAAAAAATCACTAAAATCCCTGTTGGGAGTAATTACCTATTTCCAAAGTTTCATCCCTAATAGGGCCAAATTGGTCAGGCCGCTACAAAGACTCGTCACACCCAAAGCCAAGTTTAGTTGGGACGAGGAATGTGAAACAGCCTTCACACAAATCAAACAGATTATGTCATCGCGTCCGTTTTTGCATTACCCCGACCACAACAAAGAATTTGTTTTGATGACCGACGCAAGCACGTACTCGGTCGCTGCAGGTTTATTCAACAGGTCTGATGACGGTAATTTACTGCCGATAGCCTTCACGGGACGGGCTCTGCAGAGTTCAGAAACTAGGAGGCCCATCTTCGAATTGGAAACCTTAGCAGTGGTGCATGCGCTGGAAAAATTTAACCATTACCTAATGGGACGCCGTTTTACGCTTTTATGCGACAATCACAGTCTCGTGGAGGTACTAGCAAAACACAGAAGCGAAAAACGTCTCTCTGCCAAGATTGATAGGTGGATTTTGTTCATAACCAGTTTCGAGTTCGATGTGAAACACATTTCCACGAAGGCCAACGTCATTTCTGACGCATTGAGTAGACGAACTTATGAAGCTCCAACAACAGCAGATGTTTCATACCCGAACCTAGAAAAGTTTCCCCACAACGCTCAAATCGACGCGATAACGAGAGCCATGGCGAAAATGGACAAAGATGTCATCCCAACAAATGATTTCATGCCAAACGTCACATCAATGCCAAAATCATCTGCCAACAAGACAACACAAGAATATGGCGACAATGCACAAACTGTCGCTAAGGTGGTGCAATACAAGAACACCATTGACATAGGTGCCAAAGATCAGTCAACAGGGTGTCTCGGGCGCACACGCCTCCCCACAGCAGGGAACAAGCCCGAGGTTTAAATGCCCAGGCATGACAAATGACCATGGTGAAATTCCCACTGCAGCGTGTCACAACACACAGAGCAACAGCGTATTCCATTCCGAAATTGATCTCAGGCAGATTGCAACAGAACAACGAAAGCACAAACCTTTCATGGACCTAATTAATTACCTAAAGCATGACATGCTGCCACCAACGAAGAAAAGGCTGAACTATTGCCTCATGAGGGAACACAATTGCGATCTGTTTGGTGAACATGACCTTTTAGTCACATATTGCCACTCCAAGAGCCTTAACCATGGCCCACGAATTCTATTACCACAGTGGTATGCAAACAAAATAATACGACTGTTTCACGTCACCTTATATCCGCATGCAGGAATATTTAAGACAACAGCCTGTATTCGGATGCATTTCGCGTGGAAAGGGTTAAATCAGGATGTAGTGAGATTTATATCAAACTGTGAAACATGCCTACTATCCAAGGCATCCATTAACCCTGAAAAACGCATGCGCCAGATAATAGAAGCCCCGTCTAAACCACATTCCGTAATAGTCATCGACCACCTTGGACCACTCAAATTAGGTGCCTGTAAGTCAAGATTTATATTAACTATAATTTGTCTTCTGAGTGGGTACGTAACAGCTGTCCCGGTACGCTCCACCAGTGCAGAAGAGACTTGCAGGGTGCTTTATGACCACGTGTTCGCCAAATTCGGGTTTTGCCGCACGATCATTAGTGATAATGGTCCGGCTTTCATTTCAACTCTTTACAAAACAATGGCTAAAATGTTTGACATAAAATTGACATTCGCATCTTGCTATACACCTAAGAGTACGGCTAAGGTTGAAAGATCACACAGTTCGTTACTCAACACGCTCAAATGTTTGACCAGTAAACATCCTGAGAACTGGCCTCTGTTCTTGTCAGCAGCTGTGAACTGCGTGAACAACACGCCTAACAGCACGACTAAAATCTCACCAAGTATGGTGGTGTTTGGACGAGACACTACAGCGCTGAAAAACATTAGTCTCGACATGGACGAAAAAACAATACCAGACTTGATACGAGAAATGCAAGAGATTAAAAAATGGGCTGCTCAGCAGTGCGCAGAGTTAAAACGCACCGCCGACGAGCAGGCACAACGAAAATTTAATACGGGCAGGTCGCCATCAAAATTGCTTGAGGGCGCTACAGTTTACTGGCGAAAACCATCGCTACGCGATCCACATGAGAATTCAAAGTTGCAATCAAACACTCGCAAATTTACCGCTTTTGATATTAGAGACAATTCATGCCAACTGCGTGACCAATCAGACAATAAAGTTTACAAGTACCGTGTATCAATCGACCAACTAATATTCCCTTCCCAACACAACGATAATATTTGTTAGTGCACTATTCAGCTAGAAAATCACGGTTGAGCAGGCTCTGTGCCACGCTCAGCATGGCGAAAACAAGTCCATCACGAACAAATTCGTTTGGTTCTGGTGTTTAGCTTAACGTCGACGTTATGCGTGCGTGGATGCAACCCCAATCACAGATTACTGATAGTGCACCTAACCTCATCACCCAGGCCTGCCCTTTCTAAACGAGTTTCAGTCACTATAATTACTAACAAAACATTTATGTAAATCAAAACCCCGATTTTATTCCCCCAGTATACAATGCAATCCCTAATGTACCCATGTACACCCAAAACGAGGTTTGGTACCAATAATGTAATAATTTTTGGCTTGTTCATGGCTTGTCCGTTTAGTTTACGATACATAGTGCCACATCGCCACGCCCAAATGCCATCATCACCCAGCCACACGTTCGCAGTTAGTCTAAAACCACACCTGTTTCTCATTCGTGCACGGTTCCGCATGCTACTGATTGCTACATAACAGCCTGCAATTCACTTTACAGTCACTTCTCAGTTGCGACACCGGCCGCAAATTACTCCCACTGCAGCCCAATCCCGCCAAGAGTAGTCTGCTCACCTAGATTGATCACCACTACTGATCGAACTGACCACACCCCCGGCATTACTGTAATACTCCCCCTCATGGCTGAACGCACCAACAGTTACACAGGAATTGGCCCATTCACAAAGCATTTAGGCAGTTGCGCAGTGTGCAAAACACTCATCTTCTTCAAAAATAAAGAGGATCACAATAAATTCAAGGCTGACCCACTTTGTAGCGAGGAATGTGTCTTTTTGTCCCTTGAACACTTGCCTTGCACCGATTCTACACCGGATAACAAGCCCAAACATTGATATTTACCATAGGTTCCACCCCATGACCCTTCTACCACCCCTCCAACTAACCACTCACTATTGCAAGCCGCTAAGCAAACCTAGGAATCAGTCTATTTACACCGCTAGCCATTAGCCACGTATATAACAGCTGAAAAGCAAAATATCCCTCACTCACTCCCCCGTGAGCTATCCCCGCCACAGTTCCTACATTTGCCAACTACTGATCACCTGTTTCCTCCGTACGCCACACACACCCCCCGCCACCACCCCCCGCCAACCCCACATTATCCCACCAAACCGGCCGCTCGTCTGCTCCATGCCCACGAACATGACTCTTTCCAAGGTCATGATTTGGTTGGTAGCCATGACATGCTTTCGGGTGCAGCTGGCAACAACACAATATGCACACAGAGAATCAGCTGGCGTACTGTTTGAAGAGCAAACTCGAACGATACGCAAATATTCAGGCCTACGTCGACTGAATTTTGCTTTAAAAATCCCACAATTCAACAAGATTACACGACTAGCTAAAACCATCACAGATATACATTATTGTCATACGTTCGGTTTCATGGAACATGAATGTGACTACACCTTAGCCTCCTTCCACTCCGAACAGCGCCACCTCTTCGATTTAATACGTCAGTACAATTTGGAAATAGACATATTAGATAATGATCTGTCAGCACTGACCATTCAGACTTCCTCAAAAAGAGCGCTGTTAGACATTTCTGGTTTTTTAGGGAGCTTGTTTGGAACTGCTTCACAGGCGCAAATTAGGGAACTGGAAGGTAAATTATTCAATACAGCCATTTACGCGAAACATAACCATGACAATATCGCGTCCCTTTTTGACTTTCTAACCACTTTCAAGAACAACACATACGCCAATTTCAAAGACATTCAAGCACACGTCAGTGCAACTAACATCGCCTTGCTAACCTCAATCAAACGCATGGACAATCTGACCAATGACGTGTCTGCTATGATGACACACATGGACCAAATTGACGACAATCTCTTAATCATCAGGTCCCACGATCAATTAGTGACCACCACCCAAAGGCTAATTCAACAGGCGTACACAATGTCAAATGCCCTAAACGATCTTAAGATTTTTAGAGAACAAATACAACTATTGTTGCAAGGCCGTTTACCACATAAGTTGGTAACTTTATCGACCATAGACTCGGCAATCAAAAGGCTCAGTATATCACTCGTTAAGCACAATCTATCCCCCCTACCGGCGAAAAATAACAACAGATACTTTTATAATTTCGCACATGCCATTGGATACGTAGCACGAGACGCGCTAATCATAACTATTGAAATTCCAGTATTCGCCCCAAATCATGTGATTAATGTACATAAAATAACGGCCTATCCTGTACCATTGCATACCCAAGATGGAAATGATCCGAATAACACATCCCTGCTTAAAGTGGATAAATCGTTTATAGCATTCTCAAGGGACAAACACACATTCGGTTATCTATCACAGGCAGAGTACTCTGCCTGTGAACACACAGACTTTGTATGCCCGTACCCATCATTCATGTACACCCACAAGACTACGGATTGCATATTTAATATTATGGTAAACCACAATATTCTGCCAACATGTGAGTTTTCAACAAAAACATCAACTCCATATCCCAATATACTAAAAGTAGACCGTTCCAAATACTTACTACAAAACCTGGAAAGTCCAATTAGAATTACATGCGAAAATAAACCTGATACTTTCCACAAGATAAACTCACACGTCATTCTCTCCTTATCTTGCGGTTGTTTCCTACATAACGCTGCAATTTCCATTGCTTCCCATCCAGACGATTGCAACAATGTATCTCAATCGGTCCAGTTAGATTACCCCATTAATATAGCCCAATTCCGTACCATAAAATTACCAGGATTCAAATACAAATGTAACTAATGCAAAACAAGTTGTCCACACTGAGCCTAGACTGTATGATTCCATAAAATCAATATTATCAGAGAGTTATGTCAAAGCAGACGTTCCACTGCAATTTGACAATTCCAACGATTTGGAATCCGCAGTGTTCACACCGATATTCGAGACAGATTTATCAGAAATTGTGACTTCAGTAGTGCTGATAATATGGAATGCATGCCTATCTTTTGCTGTCTTAGTCTTGTTCCTCAAATTTAAGACAGCAACTATGCTAGCGCTCGCAGCCTCGAACGCGGGCAAAGCTGAGGCGTACGTCATTAGTAACATAACGCCAGCAACACAAACAGACCACTTGACCTCCCACGTAGACACTATCGCGAAATGTCTGGTCGTTATCACCAGCGTATTATTAGCCATCTCTGTGGTAATGATGTTCATAGCCCCTCTAGTGTCAACATACATTAAAAAACCAAAAGCTCCTAATCAAGAGGCAGCATTGTACGTAAAAATATTCAATTCCAGTAATACATGTCTGGTAAAACTTTGCAACATACCATTGGATGATAAACTAAAATACGACGTCATCCCCGAATTAGAGAATTACTTTGTTTCGTGGTCTGGGCTATTGCCGACAATAAACATAAATTGGGTGACACAGTTACGCTTCTCTTACAAAAACTCGACGCAAATACTCCCACTTCCGAGAAACGTACGAATTCCATTCCATACAAGCCTAATACTCCATTCAATTAATACCTCACCTTATACAACCTTTTACGCCGTACTGTTCAGACCCTTAGAAGACACAAAATACCACGTGTTCGAGAAGATCACTGCCCAACCCACGCTTAATAACGCTAATTAGTGGATGAAAAGAGCGAAATAAAGTACGCATTTAACCCCTTTTAAATCATATATAATTCAAAAAGTTTACGTCGAATATTTGTAAATAGCACTAGCATATGAAAGAAACTAATAACACAGCTGTGTAAATATAATTCCCCGTTTTATTCCCCCCCGAGTCAGCAATATACAACATTCAAAGTCTACATTCAACAGGGTAGTAATATTTTCAATGAAATTATCAATTCTACAAATAATTTAAGTACACAAAAATATAGCAATCGAAATTAAAATCATAACAAAGTCAATCTCATTATTGTCAGTACCCAATAATCTTCATACATATTTCTCCAACGTTGAAATTTAACTTTTACACTACACCATTTGGTATATACAGCATACCGTATGTTGTCTATACACACATACCCAAAGGATCATGTCCATCTAGAATATATATACATATATACATATAACATTATGATAAACATAATCTGCACAATTCTAAATACTAAAATATAGTTCAAAATTCACTAAAACTATTGTCTTCATTAAATCAATATTGGCAGAAAACATACACATTGGGTGAACTATGTACATCGGCTGGCACTATTATAATCATAATTATCAACGCCGTCATCTAATCGTTGTGCTCACTACAGTAACAGTCACTCTCATGATAGCCATCATGACCAAATATCATCAATTACTCTTCACAGTTTGCAGTAAATGCAAACGCAGCGTGACGCCCCGGGAGCCATCGGCCTGTGTGATCGTTCATACCACGGTGCAATACCGTCTGCGCCGAAGGATATGGCACCTGCTATGCCGAAGTCAGCCCGTGTTAGGGCACTCTGGGGGACATCACCTAAAATCAAATTTATCGTATCTACGTTTAATTACCACGCAGCATTGAATGTCATGCGGATTATAAGGTTTACAATATAGCATCTGTGTAATGAGAGAATTTAGCCAAACACCAAAAAGCCCATCATTCTCAAGACCAGGCTTACAGAGTAACAATAAATTCAGTGTAAACACTATTGTATGATAAACAAATATATACATCAATCATCTACATGGCAGTCCAAATATAGAAATTATCGAGCCAAAAATAAGAAATTAACTAAATTTAATCCTACACTAGACGTCACCCACAACGTCCCCGTTCATACAGCAACGAGGCGCAAATGCTTAAACTGATCATTAACATCATAGACAAGAATTACACATATGTGACTTACGTTTACGGGACGGTAGCTGACCCCGGGCGTCCAGCAAAGTCTGGAAATACTGATCCTGCCTCGGGTCCTCAGGTTGATGCAGTGTGGCAGCCACAGGGTCCCGGGGGCGTTCGACGCTCTCGGCGGGCTCATAGACGGGAGTCTTCAGGCTCTCCAGCCACGACCATGGCTCGCTAGGCGCAGCCAGGCTGACGCATGGACTGCCGTCCTTTCCTCCACACAGCTCTTGAATTTCCCTCTCCAAATCAGTTGAGTCCATTTCAGCCAATCTGGCGAACTCTTCGTCCACCGAGAACATATCGCCCCCGATGGACGAACAGGGTGAATCCGACGTAGCCCCGGTAGTGATGATAGCGCCAGCCGGTTCAGGGGAAAATGGCGAAAAAACGCCATCCCCCGTGGGGTAATCAGCAGCAGCTGAATATCCCACGCTGGAAATATGAGAGTGGACGGGAGCAGGCACGTCCTCCTCGTCCATAGACAAATCTATGGTTAGCTGCCCACAAGCTGCACCATCTTCACCGTCACTGCCGTCATAGTCGTCCGGCCTGATAAAAAAAAAAAATAAATGACAATTTATGGATACATAAATACCACGATCATTATCATCTATTTGGAGTTTTGATTCACGGCATAAAGCATCACATAACCATCATCATGAGAATCATAACAATGAACGTAATCATCATTAATATCATGACTATACTAATGAACGCCACTATCCTTAACCCCTCCACCCTCAACGTCCAGGTACATTAGTACTACGGTCTTACTTTTACGATAACTAATATGTACATTATGGAACGACTATGTAAATAAGTTAATTCCATCAACCATCATATGGAAATAATAATAAATGAAAAGCTATGCTGCTCTAAAATTCAACGAAATAAAGCATCCAGAACACTCACCTGTTTATGATGTTAAACTGGGCCCGGCATGTAGCATCGCTGGCGCCAGTATCTTCCTCGTCCAACACGATGACATCGTGTCCACGTTCGTCGTCGTCCTCAGCGACGCTGCGCCCGTTGATCCTCACGTGCCGAGCAAATCCGGACGCCGGGCCAGAGTTCTGGCAAAATTGTACACGCTGTCTCGGTACATTGGGCTGACGCCCTCCATCGCAATATTCCCAAACACGCACATAGCACCGGCCATTTTGATTGAGTAATTGGTGTGAAACCAAGTTCTTCAGCAGAAGTGATGCATCAAGCAACCCGCCTTGTATTTATACTGCCCTGTCAACACTGTCTGCCCAATCATAGTGTCCCTAGAGTAACCCCGCCCCTTGATTAATAGCTTCCTTCTAGAATCCAGGTGCGACGCCTACCATTAATCAAATAAGTCACATGCCATGGATCGATGTTGCAAAGTCAACAAGCCGTGACGACGTCTATCCACGGGGATTGTACAAAGATACTTTGTCATAAGTTTGTAACCTAAGAAAAATATTGCATGTGTTGTGTTATAGAAAAAATTGAATTAAATTTCATACGCTGCCACTGCATGTTTGATGTATATGTATTATGAAATGATTTACACATTTACGTACGTTAGAGCTTAAAATTTGTATAAATGCGTAATCCAGATTATGTTACCATTGCTGTTATACGAGGATTGTATTTTATATGTGTCATGCTACTTATTGTAACTAGCCCCAATCCAGGCCACTGCATGATTAATGTGATTTGTATTGTACTTTCATTATATTCTGTATACGGGTGTTTTATACTAAGTGTTTGAAATAATCGTACTGTGTTTCGGGAATAGCCTGCATAATTATGTTAGCCTTACTATTCATTCATTTTGATTGTTAGAACATATTATTCCAGTACTGCTTTGTTTTGATTGTAATGTATACGTAGTTTACTCAAGATTGTTAACAATCCATACCACTGCATGCTTGATGTCATTGTAAAAAGATAGAACTCACTATATGTTTAACGTAAATACATGATTTTAGATACTTGATCTCAATATCATTGTATTAGCCAACAAACAACTGTATGCTGTGTATATGTATGAATTTTGACTTACACGCCATGTACATTACAACTTACGATTATATACATGTTATAATCAAGATTGTATTACCATAGAGATTTATATGTAGTGCATGTCATATGTTTGATGGATACTGTAATTAATACCCGGTCCATGACATTGGATGATTAAAGCGTTTGTACTGTACGATTATTATATCCTTAAATGTTTGCTAATGTTCATTTTTATTATGCTGTATTTTGAGAACAATTACAGATCTATGTGAATTTATTGACGTATAACATGTGTTTAGGTATTTTCAACGGTAAATGCTTTTGTGTATTAACCTTCGTACTTAACATAACGCAATCATGTTCTTACCATTTGTAACTAATTCATTTGATCAGGTGTCCATGACACAAGAGTCCTGTTTGCGTTATGTTCAGTAGCCCTATATCTGGTGTGTGAGTAGTAGAAGGCCATATCCTTGTATACGGCGGATACAGCCTTTCCGAAGGGGGGGAAATGTGATGATAAGAAAGTGCTGAGTCAGATTAGACTCATAAGCACCGCCGGAAGTCTCGCACTTCCGGCTCCGCCTACCGTCTACACACACACCAGCGTCATACGAGTCTACTAGACCTCGACCCGCTCTTGCTAGTCTACTGAGCTAGACGAGGACGGGTTATATATATATATCAGAACTCAATGTAAGAGGACAGTCAATAAACAGAATAGAAACCCTTCACTGGTTCTGTTATTACTTCTCACCACACATGTCTAAATCACACATGATTTTGCGATGGAAAACACACTCCCAAAAAACCCGGGCGCTAGTCTAATCTCCTCACAATATCAATACAGCCGCTGGACGTAGCAAGACGTGTTTCGTTGTTGCGGAGAGCAACAGTTTAGACTAACGCCTCCGGCGCGCTCAAAATTGTAGGAATTGACGTCTCGCGCGCTCAGCGCAAAACAAATGAAATTGACTTGAATGTTGAATGTTATAATATGATTTATTTTAAAATAAAATGGATTTTAGTCATGATAGAATGGTGATTGACCACTCGATTGTCGTGTCAATCGCAAAATTGAGCATGCTGATGTCTGATTTACCCTCACTTCGTTCGAGTAAATCAGACGCCAGCATGCTCAATTTTGCGATTGACACTCCAATCTCGTGGTCAATTCCTACAATAGATGATGTGGAAAATGAAAGTTTAGACTGCACTGATACTGAAGACACAGATGACAGTGAAGAGGAGTTAGTTTGACGGGCTACATATGATATGATAGGGATCACGCTGCACGATTGCTTAGCTTATTACTGAGCATTTACAGTATGTGTGTGTACTACGTCGATGAGCACTCCATCCTTCCTCTTCCACCAAAATTTAGCAATGTAGTATTAGTATTTTGAGTATTCAATTACATGAACTTTATGCTTTGGTAAATGTAAAAATCAGCTATTTTATATCTAAATGTTGGTGAGATGTTTTGGTAGAGAGGATGTATCTATCATTTTGTAAATATATAGATATCAATGGTCATATCTGGAAGTTCAGCACGCAAGATAACGGGATAAAATATGTCATGATAGCCATGGTGGCCATCTTAAATTGTTCAAAATACACTTTTTATATCATAAATGAAGTCAGCATGTTGGATATAGTAAAATATCATGTATTATACAATATTATAGGATGATTGGTTTGGTTTTTATGTGGAATTACACATCTGACAGTGGCGGCCATCTTGGCGGCCATCTTGAATTTTGTCAAAACCTATTTTTTATGTCATAAATGAACTCAGCATGTATTATTTAGTCAAAAATCATGTATTAAACAATATTCTATGATGATTGGTTTGTTTTTATGACATTCGGGCATTTGAGGGTGGCAGCCATCTTGGCGGCCATTTTAAAAATTTTCCCCAAGGTTGTCAAGTTTACAACCAAGCTAATTTTGTTCGTAGAGCCCCATACTACAAGAATCTACAAAAAACTCCATAGGAATAACAATTTCTAGGTTGCTAAAATTTCTACTGGACTAAATTTGAAGTGTTACGTCTTGTGGTTAAAAAGCCTTTTGTGACGCAAAAAATCGCCTTTTCCTTTATATATATACTAGCTGTT
>JAGTTF010006064.1:22077-43074 GCA_019095985.1 Streblospio benedicti
CACCCATTAAAAAAAAATAAAAAAAACATTCCCCAAAAAAGATTGAACAAAATTTCAATTTAAAAATTAACATTTTTTTATTAATGTTTTTGTTGGATATAGCTTATATTGAAATAGCATCTTTATTGATGAGGCTAAACGAAAATTCAAAGTATTGTAATAATGTAATTACTAAATTTTGATTCCTTACGGGAGCACTTTGATTAATCATGTGGCTTTTTACAAACATGGTACATGTAAATTTACGTTGATATCATCCTTTTCAGTTCACACAATTTTTCACTGAACAATCTTTTAGAGAATCAAATTTTTGAACTAGAATAAACTGGAATATAGTATGCCAGTTCTAGTTGAATATATTTCGTAATAGATATGACATCAGATGCACGGTTTCTGTCTGTGATATACTTTTTAAATATAATAATGGATATCAGTTGTTGTGTTATTTGCATTTATCATCAGTGCCAAAGATGACGACACTATGATCAATGTTAATTTTAAGTATATTTTTACATATATCCAAATATTCTCTATGTGAACACATTCTAACAAAAGATGAAACAAGTTATGATTTTGATCTCTGCAATATATGCATTCTGGCGTGTCACTTTTTTGCCATTTTTTAAGGTTTTTACCAGTTGGTAAATAGATCATTAAATATTTTGTAGTTAAATGAAGATATTTTTTATCGTGAAATGGATTTCATCTTATTGTTGTAAATGTTTCACAACTGACCTCAATTCAAGGGTAGTGCACCATTTTTCATTCATTTTATTTTTCATGACCTTCTTTTCTATCATCAATTTATAATAGTATTTAGATTTCTTGTTACATTTACCTATATTCCTGTTTATTTGTTGGTCTTCAATGTCTAGTTCATTTCATTTCCATATCGTATGTCTTTATATCTCTTCAAACAATCTTTTTATGGAGTACATGGTACTCAAATCATATTTTTATTAGAGATGTTGCCTAGTATGTCATTCTTAAATGTACCATCTCTATTTAATACATTATGTAAATAGATATAACCAGATGATATAAAATCAGCATTGAAAAGACATTTACCTCTACTCATGAATGCATTATTACCCCCATATCATTTGGTTATACAAATCACTCTTTGTTTCAATCTTAATTGTCTTTCTTGCTGTACAGTACCCTATAACTACTTTCTGGTTGATAGAATATGGGTGGTACTATATACTATAGTAGCACTGCTAATGTAAATACTAGTATTAATATGCAGATAATATATCCTCATGATAAACCCATTGCATCATACTTATATTTGAATTGTTCTCAATTTTCATGAGCACAACGACACTAGTATTATATAATACAGTACCACTGTAAACAAAGTGGGAGTTGATCGCGATCCCCAGAGGTAGCTGGGCCGCGAGCTGTGCTGGATTTTACGGGCGCCATGAGCTGGAGTTCGACGGCAAGCAACAGACGACTGACTCCTGCCAATGTTGGTTCCCTTACTACCCTCGTTGTGTGTTTACTTGTACCCCACGTACAGGCCTCCATCCAGCGTACTGGGCAAGAGCCTGGTGCCTAACAAGCCAGGTTTCTAATGGGCCCCTATAATTGGGGACTTCACACCGGTGCTGACACGCAAATCCATCCAGGGCGTCCCCCTTTAGAAAGCCACGGGGTCCCAGGCACAGTGAGGAGGGGCTAACCCCGTCAGAACAAGTAAAGAGGGCTATCCTCATGGAGAATAGGTTACCAGCCCTACGTGCTATCCGACTACCGTCTACAAAGGAAAACTAAGCCCTAATGGCTGAATCTCAGTACTATAGTGTACCGAGCTCCTAATCCAACAGTGGGCTTAAGAAGGGACAACAACAAGGTGCATGTAACAAAAGGGACGCCATTAAAATATAGGAGGGGGGTAACAGGACCCACGACTTATAAACAAAATAGAAGGGAAATTTTGAAGACGGCCATACACGAAAAAGGGCCAACCGACATGGAGGAGTCACGCAGACTATGATGTCGGATGGTGTACCATGTAGAGTACAATAACCCGACGGCAGGTAATATGAAAACCACTGTAGGTCGGATCGCCTTTGGACTTAAAAACCCCGACACCTACAGACGGGGTTGTTAACTGGCCCGCCGCCTGTGAGGACGACCCTTACTCACTTGGCATCCCAACCAGCGTTGGGGGGCGCAGGCCAACACCCAAAGGTGTGACCAACCTTTGACCAGACATACCATCCACAACACGTCAATTGGCTTGATGTACCCTCCCCCACCCAGTGCTCACTTCTTGGTCGAGCATGGCTTCCCAGACTTTGAACTGCAACCCTTGGTGGGAACGAGCCTTCATCCTCTGCTGCTGCAGAAAGGACGGGGTTCCTCTTCACACGGCTGGTGTGTCTTGCTGAGGCAGCCATTTTGCCACATCCTGCAGAAACTGAGGGAGCGGCAGCTTCACTACTTGTGTCAGACACCATGTCCATACTCGCCAGTGAGAGTGACGACTGACTCTGACCTGGTGCTGGATTGCGAGGCTGAGAGCTCGTGAAGACACTCGGTCAGACCTTGACCCCACCGTCGTCTTTGAAGTTCCCAATCCGGCTTGGGCTTCACCGACCTCCCCTCTGCTTCTGTACGCAGTTCGATGCGTCACCGATGCTCTGGAAGCAACCATAACAGTCGTATAGCCCTTTTACTAATGCAGCCGTTTTCGTGGGCCACCTGTTGACCGCCAGATCCCTCCCCGGCTGAGTCTCGAACTGCAGTGACAGGTCACGGAGGTTGTCGATCAGCTCATGAAAGGTTGACGACATCTCCCAAAGGTTATCTGTGGTCTTCCCGTATTGCCGATGCATGTGGTCCATATTGGCTGTTTGCTGCTGCATGTAATCCTTGCTGAGTTTGACCTCTTGCTGTGCAAGTGCCAAGTCCTGTTGAAGCTGAGCATCTCCCCCACCCCCCATGACAAGCTCATCAACCACGATACAGGAAGTGGGACCCCCCAGGTACTGCTCAGAGCTCGTTGGCCAGGAGAAACCTCCGCCAATGTGGTGCTGGGCAGATGAGGAGCCAGATGTCACTGCATATAATACTTGAGTCCAGCGACCAACAGCCATACACAAGTGTAGACAGATGAAAGCACAGCTCGACTGTGAACTGCTGTCCTGACTTCTGTTGCAGAATCCTCGGCAAGTAGGCAACCTTGATGGAGTGCAGTGGTCGTGGCTGCCATCTCGCTGTACCGGCTTGGCCCTTTTGGCGCCGTCAGTGAGTATGAGCTGGCGCAGAAGTCCACCTCGCGAGAGTCTTTGGGGCACTGCTTGAGGCACTACTTGTGACATGCGTTCCAGAGTGGCTGCTTTTTCAAATCTATGTCACGCAAGTGAAACTTCACAATCACATGAGCAAGTTTCCCATCGGGTAACCACTTCTTCCAGCCGATGACTTGATGGAGCACGACATGGTACATATAAAGGCCCATGAAATCCAAAACGAGTTGCTGAGCGACCAAGCAGGGCAAGCTAATGTCCCCAGACATCGATTCTCCTCAACCTTTCCTTCTTGTCCTTGGCCCTTGCAAGAGCTTTCACCGCAAGTGGCCAACAACTCTTTTTCTTCCACGTCAACCTGCACATATGCTCGGCGACCATGTGTTGGTCTGCAACAGTCAAGAAAGGAAAATGGCATTCTGGCAGGCAGGTGAAATCATTTCACCACCATCCCGCTACAACAAGGGGCAGAAAAATAACATCTCCCCTTCATATGGAAATGGGCCCAGTGCTCAAAAAACGCACTCAAATCCATCTCAACCATGCTCTTTTTGCAGACTTGGAACGCGGTGCACAGACGAGTGTTGTGTCCATCTTCTCACAGTTGTCAAATGCTGACGATCCCGAACAACCATCGCTTGTGGCTGTAGCAGCGCCTTGAACTTTATGTATGCATCCAAGGCCTCCCACAGCTCTTATCTGCTACTGAACACCTCATTCCGGCTTCCAACCACGCCACATACAAGAGTTGTACACTCTAATGGGTGAGCTTGTTCACCGGAAGTCGGGCTGCGGAGAACGAGATCCCAGGTGCTAACTTGGGATAGGCGGTATGACCAGACTGTTTCGACACCCTCCCTTCTGCTCTCCAGCTCAATTCCAGTTTGGAATCACCGACTGGCAATCATTGGGAGCACATGCTCACCAGTGGCAGTGTCGCACGCCTCTGTAGCCAGGTTCCCGCGACATCTCGTCACGAGTGTTGCAGTTTTCCCCGTGATGTGATCCGCAAGATACCGGACGCTGTCTTCTGGGTGATCCCCCTTTGCATTGGTCAGAGCTTGGAAGGTGACGTTGCTGTGAGACTTCAAATTATCTCTGAAGCTTGCTGTGAAGCTTGGTCAGAAGTTTTCTCTGAAACTTCGTCTGAAGGTTGTGCTGAACCTTGCTGTGAAAATTTGACTTGATCACTATCCTTGCCATGAGATGAAACACGTGTTCTTAGGAGTCCTCATAGCCCTGCCCCTGGGAGGCCTTTTCTCATCAACATTTCAAAACTGTAAATATTAAAAAGAACATTAAACTTTCAACTTTATCTATCCAGTAATAATGAGGAATTTCATGTCCATGTCAAAAACTTATCCGATTCTGTGTCCAAATGTTCCGAATGTCACATAAATTATTATAATATAATATAGAATACATGAAATGCTACAGGTAATATTACATCTTGGCTGGCTTGTGGAGAATCTTTGGTACGAAAGTTTGTTTTATACAGCCATCGAGGGCAAAACAAGGAATTATCCGCTCGCCTGCGGAGTAAAATAGACCATCAGGTGCCGTTTTAGAAAACCTCACCAATTTTTGAATTGCCGCCTTGGGCTGTGTAACTCCGCCAAACTCCGTTAGACGTCGCCACAGACATCACGAGATGCCGCAAGTAATTTTCCAATGTTAAATTGTCTATCCCTCCACGCCGTGAGACACCCCCGGTGGCATCCCCCTATAATCCTGCAGTGGAATGAAACACTCCGCCTAGGACATAGTCAAATGTCTTAGCAGAGTTTCACAATGTTTGACAGTGTCTGGCAATGTCTCGTGATGTCCGACGGTGTGTGGGAACATTTTACTTTCACATGTCTCAATGTCTGGCTATGCCCGACCCTGCCACAACAATATTTGTGATGTTGCATGTACAAATTTAACTCCACCTGACTTTGTTGCACCTAATTGTTTTATAAATACGTGAGTGGGGGTGGTTGTGGCGCTGCTCTTTTTTGCCCATGGCATGACTTCTAATGCTGCAAGGCATGCAGATTTTGTTTGAATTTTTAATTTTGCGTCCTTGGGCGGTGGGACGAATTAATGGACTAGAAACATTATAGATGATTTGTTTTTATTATAGCTGTGATGCAAATCTGTTTCATGCTAATGCACTCGTCAGTCACGGTATATACATACATATATAATTATATTTTAGATATAAAAAAATGCAAGAGTAGACCATGTTTTAATGGTATTTGTTCAGACATGGTCAACCACTTTACGTGTACTTGCACACCTGAATTTACTGATGTTATGCAACTCAGGTAGAATTAAGATTATAAGTGTAAATATTTTTATCTGTGGTTTATACACCAAGACTTCTGTGCTTTTTACATTGTCCTAGTTCTGAGTGCATCTGCCCTACTTGGGTATCAACTCAAACCCACTGGCTACATAGTGGGATCCTACCCAATATTGGAATGGAGACGACTCCCTAAGGATTGCAAGTACAAAGTGCGTCTTGTAGGTATAGCTCGAAAACAACTTTCTCTCACGGAAGAGACTACAGATGTGTTTGTATAATGCCAATCAGTAACATACCCCAGTCAGAAGCTGCTCACCAATAGGCATAGAATAGTCCATGAGCCTATCCACTTTTTGGTATTTAAAGGAGGCCTAATTGGGGGACTAATTGCCACTATCATTTTCATGTAACTGAATATCTCTAGTATATGATATATGATCTCATGTGATGAACTTGCACCAGAAATAGATTTCTACCAATGCCAGCCATTTTTAAAATTTCCACCTTGATTTCCTTAATCATGGTTCACAAAACAATTTATGAATAACTTCTTAGTAAAAGCACATAAAATCTTCTAGGTTTACAAATCATAAATAAGAGCTCTACACAAAGCATCTTAGAATGATATCTAATTTTAATGAGGTCAAGGTCGTCACATGTGATCTTTAATACCAAAATTAACCAAAACTAGATTTCAAGATGGTTATCTTTGTTTTAAGTATAATGCATTATACTATATTAAACATGTAATGTAACCATTCTCATTGTGTAACTATTGGCATCCTGTAGATGCATTTGTGCCATCTTACATTGATTTATTAGGACACAGCAGCCATGTTTGAAAATGACCCCTAAAATGCCAGATTATCACGATTCCACGTTTTAGAAATGTTTAATACAAATTGTGTATTTTCTCATTTCAATATCATGAATTATTGACGACATATTAACTGATAAAGTTTAATGTTAAACATATGATGAACATATCTACGTCAAGGTAATTTTGTGGTCTTGAACACTAAATATCAAACGTCATGTTTAAACCAGTTAATGGTTGATTTTATATTTTATTCAATCAAATAAATATAGGTGGATTTCGTTATCCTGCTTTTATGTGTGAAAATGTTGGTTATACATTTATTTATTTTTATTCATTTATTTTACCATACATCTAGAAATATTTATGATATCACGGTGTTCAATCAATCTCCAGTTTATGTGAGTTATAAGCAGAGTTTGTGAGGAAATCAAGAGCTTTTGTGAGGAAAATGTTAACTTTTGAAATCCGCGGGATGGATTTTCCACTGCAAATGGTCTACAAAACATTTCTGAGCACAATTTTTGCCGTCCATGCACTATAAGAATACTTCTGGCACATACTGATGCGATTTATTTCAACTCACATGGGCTGGTTTCTGCTGCTAAGTCTGCAATACATGACCACCCACCTTCAAACTTGAGGTCATCTGATAGAAAACGACGAATATAGTGGCTGTAAAGACGTAATTCAGGCAAAATATGAGAATGTATCTCAAACTTGATACAAAACGGATTACACTAATCCCATGCTTTTTTAAAACCACATAACTGGCCAAAATTACAAAAAGTCGTGGTACACTGTGATAAGCAGTTTTTGTGAGAGCTACAAACCAGTTTTCGTAGTAAATTGATTAGATGTAATGTATTTTGATTATGTTTCATCTTTTGGATATGTGGGTTGAAACATTGGTTTTAAAGATCTTTGGATGCTTTAGTGCACAGATGATAAAAGCTGATAGAGACAGTAGTAGAAAGATCCGAACTCTGACCATAATATGGATCCTTGGCATGGGCAACTCACAAACAAAAGTATGTGTTACTTTGTTAGCAGTCACATGGTTACTGATGACTTTTATTTCAATTATTTTCTATCTATAGGTGAAAGTCATGGTAATTGTCAAATTCTCAAGAAGGATAATCTAAGCAAATGTAGGCCAATGCGACTCGCAATAGCATATTACTGGTATACGTTTCAAAGATATGCTCCCTACGCTTGAACGATTCTCTCCTATTGTTTATATTGTTTAGACGGCCTTGAGGGTGTAATTGGACGAGCACCGGTGTAATTAGGAAGGTGAATGACCGAGCACGTAAAGTCAAGGCAAGGCAAGCCCCGCGCAGCGGCTCTGCAAGGAGCCGTCTGGCAAAGCCGGGGAATATCTGCACAGGCCCGACAGTTTACGTGTGGCCTTGAGGTGTTCTTGTAAGGTGAATGACCGTGCACGTCAAGGCAAGCCCCCGCAGTGGCCCTGGAACGAGCCGCTGGGGGGAAAGCTTTTGGCTCCAACCTTGGCCTTGGGGACGTCCTTGTAAGAGGTTCATGTATGGTGAAGCAAGCCACGTCACGGCCTTGAACAAAGAAACCGACCAATCGAGTTAGGTTAGGGAGGTTTAGGCCTGCCCCCCGGCAGCCATGGCCTTGAGTGTAATTGGAAAGGTGGATGATCGAGCATGTCAAGTCATGGCAAGGCAAGCCTCGTGCGCAGCGGCCAAGGAGGGAGCAGCGGGGCAAAGCCAGGGAATAACCGCGTGGCCCGATGGGTTATGTAAATTTGAAAGTTTTGGCTCCGACCTTGGCCCTGGGAATGTCGTTGTAAGAGGTTGATGAACCGTGAAGCAAGCCGCATCATGACCTTAAACGAGAAACCGACCAATCAAACCAGTTTAAGCAGGTTTAGACCCGTCCCCCTCACATGCATCTGCTCCAAACCCATTTTCATTAAAATGTCATCAATCGTTTATGTAACCACAGCGGCAAGAAAGTGACAATATACGCTATTGTCGGCCTTGTCCGATCACCGCCTACTTCTTGACGGCGTCGGCCCTGGGGTGACATTCGCGGGCTACCTCAGGGAGGTCTTGCGGTTCTCTAGCTGACTCCTCGTTGTGTACTAAGCTCTCCACGTACGCCCCGGCCTAGGTTCCGGTTACCTACTGCCAAGACGGTGTTCACCCCTGGGTTTCACGAGAGGCCTCCACACGGGGAGGACTTCGCACCAGTGCTGACACGCATGTGCTTCGGGCGTCCCCTACACACAGCCACGCGGGTTAGACCTCGAGAGGAAGGAAGGCCACCGGCCAACCTTGGGAGACAAGTGAATGAGGGCCTATTCCGAGGAATAGGTCGACAACCCTACTTGCTGCCCATCCAGCGTCTAAGAGAGAACTGCCGATATTCGGCTCATAACCAGTACAAGAGAGTACTGTTCCCTAATCCTACAGTGGCCATAATAACAACAACGACAAGAGCCTATCAAGGTGTGTGTAGCCAAGGAGAACTAACCTACTCCAGTGCAACTTATAGAAGGGGCTTTTTATAGTCTGCGACCATGCTACAATGAGTCGCGCACTGGAGGCCTACTTTACGAGTTTTGCTACACACTCCCCCAGTATCCATGTGGGTGACCCATTCCGCTTATAAGGGAAGGGGCCATCCCCATGGACACTTACATAGTAAAACGAGTAAACACAGTAATCCGGTGGTATCCACTAGTGAGAGGCCAGCATCCCAGGACGTCGACGGGTCAATCTTCATAGAGCGTGCGCTAGACGCACCCGGACACTGCCAGACGCGACCACTTTGCGGCAAATCCGCGAGTTGACGCTGGTCAGCAGGAGGTCCAGTGGAACAGCCAACTCCATGGAACTTGCGCCGCGCCTGGAACCTGAAAATAAAACAAGTAAGCCCTCCCCCACCGTCCAGCAGTACTTTACTAAAAACTTCACAACTGTTGCGCGTTATGGTTGCACAACTAGTTTGAGCTGAGGTGCGTTATAGTTGCACAACTAGCTCACTGCTTTGCTCTGGGACGCATAACTTCTGGAGAGGTAACTTCAATATAAAAACAGTAAAACACTCGAAAATGGCGAACACCAACGAATTACTTCAGGGATAATGGCGGGAAGTCACGACTACGAGTATGGGATGACCGTGTAGAGTCAATTAGCACGTGACTGAATCAGGGGGACCACTGTAGGTCGGACCATCCTTGGACTGACAAGCCCAACTGCTACGAGATCAGGGTGCCGACTCCCCTACCCGTGAGGACGATCCTTTGCTTGCCTTGATGTCCCAGCCACCAAGATTTCGCCGCGCCGCGTCCGGCGTTGCTGGGCTTGCTCCGACCTTACTCGGCCGATCCTCGACTTCCTGTGATCGTCATTAAGGTCCGTCGACCCGACACGATACACAAGAACAGCTTGCAACCTACGCCCTTCCCGCGAACTGCGATTACAGAGTGTCCCCTGCAATACACAGCTCTACAGCATTGCACCTCTTCGCTATGTGGCAAAGGGGATGCAACACTTGGACGATTTCACGGTCTCCCAGTACGATCCTACTCCCTAGGGAGTAGTCGCTCTGGACGTGGAGTCTCCCCCACGTGGTGGCGTTTCAGCCAGTAGAACATCCATGGTAGCGAGGTCTACTTGCATGTCTTACAGCCTGTGATCCCGAGCACTGCCGAGGGTAGACAGTGTCGGGGTCTGCAACCCGTGCCTTGTGCTGTGTCGCGCAATGCTCGGGCCTCCGCCTCGCAGATGAGTTGACTGGTGTCGCCGGGCTCGGAGGCTGTCGCCTCGGTGGTGCTGTCGCCGGGTTGCATGGGGTAGAGGTGGCTTGACAACACAACGTGTATCCTTTTATCAGCTTGCTGTAATTTGTTTTTCAAAATGGGATGAACTTGGTCTTTTGCTTAATCATCAAAAAGTTATAGAAGATCCACTATTGAGGGAATGAATTAAGGCTCCTCCATCAAATATTTTGCAATCAAATGTGTCAGGAACTACAAACTGACCATTTTCTTCTACATCAAAACGTTTCAAAAGTTCAGACTTAGTTCCGATTCTAAGTTTTCCCGTAGTCTGATATGCTTGGTGGGTGTGCTTGATTTTCATGTGAAAAGAAGACACTGAGATCTCCACCTCTTTGCTGATTAGCTAAATATAGTCACCTCCTTTGCCTTTCACTTTTTTTGCATTCTCTTGTTCATGACACTGATTAATGGAATAGCAGAGAATCTCTTGTGAGTTTTTCTATGACCCAACCTTTTTTAAAGTCATCACGCACATTTGCTGGCAGTGACATCATATCTCTGAGATGAACGCTCGACCACCTACTGTAGTTATAGTGATCCAAGGAGAAAAACAGAAACATCAAAGAATCTAAGGATTCGAGGTACAGATCAAAGTTCTTTGTCCTCTCTGCTCTCAAAAAAATCAGTATCAAGATTTCTAGCTTTTTTATCAAGTTCCAAAAGTAATAGGTTGGACTCTCGTTTGTCACACGATTTTCCCATGCATCAAACGTTTCAATTGATTCATCCTATTCATTGGAGGATAGTTGTTCAAAAGCTTGTTGTTGCAATTGATGTAGAGCAACAATTGTCACTTGATGAGCATGTCTTGTTTTCATTATATGGGTTGCTTTTAAAAACGAATCTGAATAAGAACTGGGCTAGATCTTACAGAATTCCTCACTGATGTCAGGGATTTTTTTTGTCAAGGCAAATACACAGGTGCAATTTATAGAGATATGTAGACGTTTTACTGGTGCGCAATCAAACCAAAACCGTAGAGGTATTGAAGCTACTCGCTTCAGATTTGATTGCACATGTAAAACAGCAACATATATCTCTCTATAAATTGCTCCTGTGGGCACATTAACCCTTAAATGCACTTTGATAAAATGATTAAATTGAGTTTTTCACATAGATAAATACTCAAGCAAACGGAGTAAAAGATAAAACATTCAAATATTCACTTCATTGGTATTGATAACATTCATATAACTAAGGATTATAAAGTTTTCTATTTTTGGCGGCCATCTTGGATTTCAGGGGTCAAATGAGGTCGAATGTTCTTTAGCATAGCCAAAGTCGATTCTATGGGTAAAAATGAAGCTGTATGCCAAAAATCATACTTTTGTCACTATTTGCACTATCTTGGAGCTCATTACCAATTTTTGGCGGCCATCTTGGATTTCAGAGGTCAAATGAGGTCAAATTTTTGGAGCACAGACAAAGTCGATTCTATGGATAAAATGAAGCGGTATGCCAAAAATCATACTTTTGTCACTATTTGCACTATCTTGGAGCTCATTACCAATTTTTTGGCGGCCATCTTGGATTTAAGGGGTCAAATGAGGTCAGATTTTTGGAGCTTAGCCAAAGTCGATTCTATGGGTAAAAATGAAGCTGTATGCCAAAAATCATACTTATGTCACTATTTGCATTATCTTGGAGCTCATTACCAATTTTTTGGCGGCCATCTTGGATTTCAGGGGTCAAATGAGGTCAAATTTTTTGGAGCTTAGCCAAAGTCGATTCTATGGGTAAAAATGAAGCTGTATGCCAAAATTCATACTTATGTCACTATTTGCACTATCTTGGAGCTCATTACCAATTTTTGGCGGCCATTAATATAAGGACTAGTTATGCAGTAGTTACTGCATAATATCCAATAAGTGCATATTTCTTTATCTTTTATAATTTTTTGTTGAATTTGTAAAGCACATATACATTTTTTTTCTCCAATTTTAACTGAATATATTAATGCTATATATATACTTCGAAATAAAAAAATATTTTAACAGAAATATTCTTAAATATGTTAACATATCAAATAATATTAAGACAAACATCTTGGATGCTATCACTAGCTATTAGACTTACAAAATTATTGAAGATGCTAATAGACATCATTATGCTAGAATTCTAAGTGTAGACACTAAAATTATAACTTAAGAGATGTTAAAAGTTGGCCGAAATAGTGAGGCACAGCACTGTCATGTACATTTGGCCACAAAAGAACCTTTTAAGTTCTTGTTTCATTATTTTTTCTATTGGAAATGTGTACCTAAATAGTTTCTTGACCATCGAGTTTACATAACAAAATATTTTGATACTTTTATCTTGATCTAACCTCACGCATTTAAACAGAAATGTCCTAAAATCAGATGTTAAAAATTGGCAAGTTTTATGAGATACCTAGCACTATCATGTATATGAGGCAAAAAAGGTGACAATATTTGTTTTTCATCATTTTTTCGATTGGATATGTGTGAACAAGTGATTTCATCAAATTCTGGTTGGTATATCAATACTTCACAACATGTATATACCTATGTATAATAAAAGATATTTTAACAGACGTGTAAAAAATAAGAGAAAAATGCATATTTTGGCGGCCATTTTGGACGCCATCTTTAAATTACTGGATGAACTTACAATATTTTTATAAATTCATTTAATGGACATGCTTTAAGATGTATGCCATGAAAATGGCAATCATTTTGACTTTTGGACTTGATAAAACATTGTTTTTAAAGATATTCCTCAATTTGGCGGCCATTTTGGACGCCATCTTGAATTATAAAAATTCTGCCGGGTTGCTGCAAGTCCACCCTCACTTTTCTTATTGGTATGCCAACAAAATAATACGGCTGTTTCACGTCACCTTATATCCGCATGCAGGGATATTTAAAACAACAACTTGTATCCGGATGCACTTCGCGTGGAAAGGGTTGAATCAGGATGTAGTGAGATTTATATCAAACTGTGAAACATGCCTTCTATCCAAGGCATCCATTAACCCAGAAAAACGCATGCGTCAGATAATAGACGCCCCATCTACACCCCATTCCGTGATCATTATAGACCATCTCGGACCCCTAAAATTGGGTGGTTGTAAGTCAAGATTTATATTAACGATAATCTGCCTCCTGAGTGGGTATGTCACGGCTGTACCAGTGCGTTCCACCAGCGCAGAAGAGACTTGCAGGGTACTTTACGACCACGTTTTCACCAAATTCGGGTTTTGTTGCACGATAATTAGTGACAATGGCCCGGCCTTCATTTCAACTCTTTACAAAACAATGGCAAAAATGTTTGACATAAAATTGACATTCGTATCTTGCTATACACCTAAAAGTACAGCTAAAGTTGAAAGATCACACAGCTCGTTACTCAACACACTCAAATGTTTGACCAGTAACCATCCGGAAAACTGGCCCCTATTCTTGTCAGCAGCTGTGAACTGCGTGAACAACACGCCTAACAGCACGACTAAAAATCACCGAGTATGGTGGTATTTGGACGGGACACTACTGCATTGAAAAATATTAATCTCGACATGGACGAAAAAAGACAATACCAAATTTTGATAAAAGAAATGCAAGAGATTCAAAAATGGGCTGCACAGCAGTGCGCTGGAGTTAAAACGCACCGCCGACGAGCATGCACAACAAAAATTTAACAAAGGCAGATCGCCATCTAAATTGCACGAGGGCGCTACAGTTTACTGGCGAAAGCCATCGTTGCGCGACCCACATGAGAATTCGAAATTGCAATCAAACACTCGCAAATTCACTGCTTTCGACATTAGAGACAACTCATGTCAACTACGTGACCATTCCGACAATAAAGTTTACAAGTACCGTGTATCAATCGACCAACTAATATTCCCTTCCCAACACAATGATAATATTTGTTAGTGCACTATTCAGCTAGAAAATCACGGTTGAGCAGGCTCTGTGCCACGCTTAGCATGGCCGAAAACAAGACCATCACGAACAAATTCGTTTAGTTCTGGTGTTTAGCTTAACGTCGACGTTATGCGTGCGCGGATGCAACCCCAATCAGAGATTACTGATATTGCACCTAACCCCATCACCCAGGCCTGCCCTTTCTAAACGAGTTTCAGTCACGCTAATTACTAACAAAACATTTATGTACGCATCAAAACCCCGATTTTATTCCCCCAGTATACAATGCAATCCCCAATGTACCCATGTACACCCAAAACGAGGTTTGGTGCACAATAATGTAGTAATTTTTGGCTTGTTAATGGTTTGTCCGTTTAGTTTACGATACATAGTATGCCACATCGCCACGCCCAATTACCATCATCACCCAGCGGCACCGCCGCAGTTAGTCTAACCGCCACACCTGGTTCTCATTCGTGCACGGTTCCGCATGCTACTGATCGCTACATAACGGCCTGCAATTCACTTTACAGTCACTTCTCACTTGCGACACCCGCCGCAGCTTACTTCCACTGCAGCCCAATCCTGCCAAGAGCGCTCTGCTCACCTAGATTAATCACCACTACTGATCCAACTGACCACACCCCCTGCATTACTGCCATATTCCCCTTCATGGCTAAACGAACCACCAGTTACAAAGAAATTGGACTATTAACAAAACACGTAGGCAGTTGTGCAGTGTGCAAGACACTCATCTTCTTCAAACATAAAGAAGAACTCGACAAATTCAACGCTGACCCACTTTGTAGTGAAGAATGTATCTTTTTGTCCCTTGAACATCTGCCTTGCACCGATTCTACACCGGATTACAAACCAAAACATTGATATTTGCCATAGGTTTCCTCCCATGACCCTTCTACCACCCCTCCCACTGGCCAATCACGATCGCAAGACCGCTAAGCAAACCTGGCGATCAGTCTATTTACACCGCTAGCCTTTAGCCACGTATATAAAAGCTGAGTAAAGCACAATATCCCTCACTATCCCCCCGTAATCAATCCCGCCACAGTCCCTACATTTTGCAAACCACTAATCACTTGTTTGCTCCATACGCCTCACACCCCCCCCGCCACCACTCCCCGCCAACCCAACAATATCCCACCAAACTAATCGCTCGCCTGCTCCATGCCTGCGAACATGATTTCCCCCAAGGGCATGATTTGGCTGATAACCATGGCATGCCTTCAAATGCAGCTGGCATCAGCACAATACGAACACAGGGAATCGGCTGGCGTGCTGTTTGAAGAGCAAACTCGAACGATACGCAGATATTCAGGTCTGCGTCGACTGAATTTTGCTTTGAAAATCCCGCAATTCAACAAGATTACACGACTAGCTAAGACCATTACAGATATACATTATTGTCATACGTTTGGTGTCATGGAACATGAATGCAATTACGCCTTGGCCTCATTCCACTCCGAGCAGCGCTACCTCTTTGATTTAATACGTCAGTACAATTTGGAAATAGACTTATTGGACAATGATTTGTCGGCACTGACCATTCAGACTTCCTCAAAAAGAGCGCTGCTAGACATTTCTGGTTTTTTAGGGACATTGTTTGGAACTGCCTCCCAGGCGCAAATTAAAGAGCTGGAAGGCAAGTTATTCAATACAGCCATTTACGCGAAACATAACCATGACAATATCGCATCCCTCTTTGAGTTCCTAACTAGTTTCAAAAACAATACATACGCCAATTTCAGAGACATTCAAGCACACGTCAGTGCGACCAACACCGCTTTGCTAGCCTCGATCAAACGTATGGATAATTTGACCACTGCTGTATCTGCTATGATAACACACATGGACCAAATTGATGACAACCTCTTAATCGTCAGGTCTCAGGACCAATTAGTCACCACCACCCAGAGACTAATTCAACAGGTGTATACAATGTCAAACGCCCTAAAAGACCTTCAAATTTTTAGGGAACAAATTCAGCTATTGTTACAAGGCCGTCTACCACACAAGTTGGTAACTCTATCGACCATTGACTCAGCGGTCAAGAGACTCAGCCTGTCACTCGAAAAGCACAACCTGTTCCCCCTACCAGCAAAAAATAACAATCGATACTTTATAACTTCGCACATGCCATTGGATACGTAGCACGGGATGCGCTGATCATAACTATTGAAATTCCCGTATTCACCCCAAATCACGTTATTAACGTACATAAGATAACGGCCTATCCAGTACCATTACACACCCAGGATGGAAATGATCCTAATAACACATCTCTGCTTAAAGTGGATAAATCATTTATAGCATTCTCACGGGACAAACACACATTCGGTTATCTATCACAGGCAGAGTACTCTGCCTGTGAACACACAGACTTTGTATGCCCGTACCCATCATTCATGTACTCCCACAAGACTATGGATTGCATATTTAATATCATGGTAAACCATAATATTCTGCCAACATGTGAATTTTCAATTAAAACGTCTACTCCATATCCCAATGTACTGCAAGTAGACCATTCCAAATACTTACTACAGAACCTGGAAAGTCCAATTAGAATTACATGCGAAAACAAGCCTGACACTTTTCACAAGATAAATTCACACGTCATTCTCTCCTTGTCCTGCAATTGTTTCCTACACAACGCCGCAATTTCCATTTTTTCCCACCCAGACAATTGCAACAACGTATCTCAATCGGTTCAGCTAGATTACCCCATTAATATAGCTCAATTCCGTACCATAAAAATACCAGGACTGAACACGAATGTCACTAATGCAAAACAAGTTGTTCACTCTGAGCCGAAGCTCTATGACTCCATAAAACCAAAATTGTCAGATAGTTATATCAAAGCAGATGTCCCACTGCAATTTGACAATACCAACGATTTGGAGCCTGCACTGTTCACACCAACATTCAAAATGGATCTGTCGGAAATTGTGACCTCGGTAACGCTGATAATATGGAACACATGCTTATCTATTGCTGTCTTAGCTCTGTTCCTCAAATTTAAAACAGCAACTATGCTAGCGCTCGCAGCCTCTAGCGCGGGCAGGGCTGATGCATACGTCATCAGTAACATAACACCACCAACACAAACAGATCCCCTGACCTCCCATGTGGACACCATCGCGAAATGTCTAGTCGTCATCACCAGTGTAATATTAGCCCTCTCTGTGGTAATGATATTCATAACCCCTCTAGTGTCAACGTACTTTAAAAAACCAAAAGCGCCTAATCAAGAGGCAGCATTATACGTAAAAATATTCAATTCCAGTAATACATGCCTGGTGAAACTTTGCAACATATCATTGGATGATAAATTAAAATATGACGTCATCCCCGAATTACAAAATTACTTTGTCTCATGGTCTGGACTATTGCCAACAATAAACATAAATTGGACAAAGCAGTTAAGCTTTACTTACAGGGATACCACGCAGTTGCTCCCCTCCCCAGATCCGTACGAATTCCATTTCATACCAGCCTAATACTTCATTCAATTAACACCTCCCCGTATACAACCTTTTACGCTGTATTGTTCAGACCCCTAGAAGACACAAAATATTACTTGTTCGAAAAGATCACTGCTCATCCTACGTCTAATAACACTAGCGAATGAAAGAAACCAACAACACAGCTGTGTACGCATATCCCCGTTTTATTCCCCCCAAGTCAGCAATATACAACAAACTTATGTAAGTCTACCTTCAACTAATAATTCACCGAGAGTAACAATATTTTCAATCAAACTATCCATTCTACATATAATCTAAATACACATCACTATAGCAATCATCACTAGAATCATATCAAAATCAATCATCATTATTGTCAGTACCCCCATAATCTTCACACATATTATCTCCAACATTGACATTTGGCTTTCAAATTATACAATGTATTCAACGTACAATTTATAATCAAAACCATTTTGATAATATACAACATACCGTGTGTTGTCTATCCAATCATACCCAAACAATCATGTCCAAACAGACACGATGACGGAGATATAACAATATGATAAACATAATCTGCACAATACTCAATGCTAATCAATATCATTTCAAAATCCACTAATACTATTATCCGACGGGCAAAGAATTCATGGAATCAATGTCAAATTGTAAGAGAATATATACATTGGGTGAACTATGTACATCGGCTGGCACTACTATAATCATAATCATCAACGTAGTCATCATAATCGTTATCATCATTACAATAACCGTCACTCTCATGATAGCCATCATGACCATTTGACCTAATATCATCCATAATGTTCCTCACAGCTTGCAGTAGATGCAAACGCAGCGTGACGCCCCGGGAGCCATCGGCCTGTGTACTCTTTCAAACCATGGCGCGATGCCATCTTCCCCGAAGGCTATGGCACCTGCTATGCCGAAGTCGGCACGTGTCAGGGCGCTCTGGGGAACATCACCTAAATATCAAATTAATCATATTACATTTAAATACCACGCAGCATCGAATGTTGTGCGAATTATGAACTAGTGTACAACATAGCTTCGTGTATAATGAAAAAATTTAGCCGAACACCAAAAAGCCATCATTCTCAAAACCAGGCTCGCAGAATAAACGATAAATTCCATGTGAACACTATTTTATAATAAACAAATATATACAACCATCATCTAGATGGCAGTCCTAATACTGGAACTTATTGAGCCAAGAGTAAGACATTAACTAAATTTAATCCTACACTGGATGTCGACCAAAAACGTTCCCATTCATACAGCAACGTGGCGCCAGTGCTTAAAGTGATCATTAACATCATAGACAAGAATTACAAAATTACTGTGACTTACGTTTACGAGATGGAAGCTGACCCCCGGGCGTCCAGTAAAGTCCGGAAGTACTGGTCCTGCCTCGGGTCCTCAGGGTGGTGCAGTGTGGCAGCCACAGGGTCCCGGGGGCGTTCGGCGCCTCAGCGGGGCTCATACACGGGCGTCATCAGGTTCTCCAACCAAGACCATGGCTGGCTAGGCGCCGCCAGGCTGACATGGGCTGCCGTTCTTCCCCCACACACAGCTCTTGGATCTCCCTCTCCAAATCAGTTGAGTCCAGTTCGGCCAATCTTGAACTCTTCGTCCACCGAGAACATAACGCCCCGGTGGACGAACAGGGTGAAACCGAGTTTTTTTGTGAGCTACAAACCAGTTTTCGTAGTAAATTGAATAGATGTAAGGTATTTTGATTATGTTTCATCTTTTGGATATGTGGGTTGAAAACATTGGTTTTAAAGATCTTTGGATGCTTTAGTGCACAGATGATAAAAAGCTGATAGAGACAGTAATAGAAAGATCCGAACTCTGCCCATAATATGGATCCTTGGCATGGGCAACTCACAAACAAAAGTATGTGTTACTTTGTTAGCAGTCACATGGTTACTGATGACTTTTATTTCAATTATTTTCATCTATAGGTGAAAGTCATGGTAATTGTCAAATTCTCAAGAAGGATAATCTAAGCAAATGTAGGCCAATGCGACTCGCAATAGCATATTACTGGTATAATGCTTTCAAAGATATGCTCCTACGCTGAACGATTCTCCTATAGTTTATATTGTTTAGACGGCCTTGAGGGTGTAATTGGGCCGAGCACCCGGTGTAATTAGAAGGTGAATGACCGAGCACGAAAGTCAAGGTCAAGGCAAGGCAAGCCCCGCGCAAGGAGCCGTCTGGCAAAGCCGAATATCTGCACAGGCCCGACAGTTTTGCGTGTGGCCTTGAGGTGTTCTTGTAAGGTGAATGACCGTGCACGTAAAAATCAAAGGCAAGGCAAGCCCCTCGAAAAGGCCCTAGAACGAGCCGCTTGGCAAAGCTTTTGGCTCCAACCTTGGCCTTTGGGACGTCCTTGTAAGAGGTTCATGTATGGTGAAGCAAGCCACGTCACGGCCTTGAACAAGAAACCGACCAATCGAGTTAGGTTAGGGAGGTTTAGGCCTGCCCCCCGGCAGCCATGGCCTTGAGAGTGTAATTGAAAGGTGGATGATCGAGCATGTCAAAGTCATGGCAAGCAAGCCTCGCGCAGCGGCCAAGGGAGGGAGCGCGGGGCAAGCCAGGGAATAACTGCGCGGCCCGATGGGTTATGTAAATTTGAAAGCGGCTCCGACCTTGGCCCTGGGAACGTCATTGTAAAGATGAACCGTGAAGCAAGTCGCATCACGACCTTAAACGAAAACCCGACCAATCAAACCAGTTTAAGCAGGTTTAGACCCGTCCTCACATGCACATCTGCTCAAAACCCATTTTTCATTAAAATGTCATCAATCGTTTATGTAACCACAGCGCGTCACGACAAATTTAAAACCCATTAATCAACCGACAATGTGTTGACCACCTTTCAGACGTCTTTAAACCTATTGTGAAGAAAGTGACAATATGCGCTATTGTCGGCCTTGTCCGATCACCGCCTACTTCTTGACTGCGTCGGCCTGGGTTGACATTCGCGGCTACTTAAACCCCAGGAGGTCTTGCGGTTCTCTAGCTGACTCCTCGTTGTGTACTAAGCTCTCCACGTACGCCCCGGCCCCGGCCCGGTTACCTACTGCCAAAGGCGGTGTTCACCCTGGGTTTCACGAGGCCTCCACACGGGAGGACTTACGCACCAGTGCTGACAATGCTTCGGGCATCCCCCCCACACAGCCACGTGGGTTGGAGCCTCGAGAGGAAGGAAGGGCACCGGCCAACCTTGGGAGACAGTGAATGAGGGCCTATTCCGAGAATAGGTCGACAACCCTACTTGCTGCCCATCCAGGGTCTAAGAGAGAACTGGCGATGTCGGCTCATAACCAGTACAAGAGAAAGTACTGTTCCCTAATCCTACAGTGGCCAAAAAATAACAAAAGACAAAAGCCTATCAAGGGGGTTTGGGGG
>JAGTTF010006064.1:43174-61892 GCA_019095985.1 Streblospio benedicti
AGATATATGGAAATATCACGGGAGAAACGGGGGCATTACGACATGCCAGGGATATTTTATGACAATTCAAATGGTGGATCACAGATAAGGTGTTTGATAGCAGTCTTATGAAAGCTGCATGGGCTCCGTGGTCGGCTCCGTATATCGTGTGCTTCTTTGAAAACGAATAAACGATGGTGTCAACTACGCAGATATTTTGCTCATCCTGAATAAACAACACAATTTTTTAAATGTTTCCACTCAGAAATGTTGTAAATAATCATCTATTATGCATGAAAACGGTTTCAGTAGTAAATTTTACATAGGTGCATGAATAATTACGCAGTTTTATAAGCTCCACAACCTTAAACAACATTGAACTATTCCCGTTTTTTGATAAACATACATTCCCAGACAGACCACGGGATTTCAAGTGGCAACGTTCAGTGGGACAATGACAGCTAGTATCCTCATTAAACTGTTAAATGTGCCTTGACATTTCTATGTAAACTTTGAGAAATAGAATCATCACTGTTTTTATTTGTCTAATTACTTCTTAGCCAATATGAAAGTGTTCGTTATCCATAATTGAGTACAGTAGGTGCAACCACCACGTTAATCAAAGTACGTGTGACGTAGTTATCTGAACATGATGTCGTCATTCGTTCGGGGTCATTCGTACTAACACAGGGGGTCATCGATTCGTTTTTTGCTGAATTTTTTGTCTGAATTCTGAGTTGAGTTCATAGCCTTCACGGACCTCGTGCGTATAGTCTTAATCAACTCAATCGGGGCTTGGGTATAAAAAAATGGTATACTTTACCGGCCACATATAATAGAAAAAGATTAACAACCGGCCAAACACACATTTTGCTGACCAAACATCAACTGCAAAATACTGCAGTCACGCAGCTTTCATCGTGACAGTACATGCCTATACTTCCTTCCATCTATGGCAAGTTTGGTATCAATTTAAAGCTCTATACACACGCTTGACGTTGCCATTCATTGATTTTTCCTATCACATTTTCTAAGAAATAAAAAAATAGTTTTCCTGCGAAAATGTGTACTTTGTTTACATCCGTGTTTGAATACTGCAGGTGCTTGCAGGTGCGTGCTGGAAAGATGCTTTTTTCACATCGTCGATGAATAATTAGTTTTTTTTACTTTTTAAATCGATGCAAACGGATAGAATTTATGATGTACAATGTTTGTTCAATGATAATTTACTTATTGTTCACATATTTTTCGGTATACGAAAATATCGGCGTTCTGTAATCTGAAATCTGTAAGGTTACGTTGCCTCAATCAAAACTGACATAAACTGGCAACGGAAAGAGAGAGCGCAGTGTTTAATTTAGTCTGTCACTGCGCCACCGACCAGGGATGCCTTGAATTGGTCGATGGACTCTGCAGTGACTTGATATTCCTGTAGCTGATTCCACTCGCGAATAGTTCGTGGAAAAACTATTTTTTTTTTTTTTGCACATATCAACAGTCGGTATCCAAAGCTATTCATCCAATATCTATGGTTCACAACCTAATATGTTCCAACAAGTTATTATATATGAAATGCATGTAGCTGTAGTTATCTTACTTTTTAAACATTTTTCAGTGCATATTTTAGTACAACTTCGTGCACTTCCTGAACTGCTGATGGACGATTTACGCACAAACGTATTCATAGTTCCGACCCACGCCCCTTTTTACGTCAGCCAGCCAATCAGCGGCGGCCATACATATGCAGGTGCACTATCATGGTCTCACAAGCTTTATCTCCCCCGTAGTAAACAGTGAGAAATTGTCATGTTTTAACACCAAATTTTTTAATGAAAATGTGCTAAACGTCTTAATTTTTCAGTTGGGATGCTACCTTTCCTCTTTCCTAAATTGTATCCAATGTATACTTATCGATTATCGATTTAGAAGAGTTATGACATTGTAGTAAAAGCTTACCGCACACTGTCACTAGCATTTTGACAGTTTTACGTCTGAGACAATAAGCGTTTCTGGTGCCCTCCATAAATACTTAATTTTTTGTACATAAATTGACCAGATGTACTCAGAATATAGTATCACAGTTCTTATTTTCAATATCTAGTTATAGGAATATGGTTTTATAAGTCTAGATTATCTTCCTAACATGTAGCTGGTGTCGCCCTCGATTCAAAAACACCGGTTCGAGGCACGAAAGGCGAAAGAATTTCTAAAAGTTCTCTTACTCGTAAAAATAATATGACTGCTGTGAGTCGTCATAAAGGGTACAGATGATACGAAAATGAGCATGAAAGACTATAAAAACCTCTCCAAATATATGTGTCGTGATGTGGCGTACATCCTTACTTGTAAACTGTCAAAATTCTTCATCGCCAACACACATGCACAAATCACTGATTTTCAAACAATATTCGTGATTTGCAGTTAACCATATCTCATTTGACAGGCACAGTAGGCGGGACCAGTCGCGTGGCTGCAGCCGGGACAGACGTTCTCACTCACGTCAAGGTTATAATAACCGGCTTAATCGATCCAGATCAGACGGCAACGAGATTACAGCGGCGGTGGCACGTGCCGCCTCTAGGAGTCTGTCTTGGAATAGGTCGCAAAGTAGATTTCGTAGTGAGAATCGCTATAACAGTGGATTTCGCTCGAGACAGAATAGTAATCCCCGTGAACCCCGTGACAACCATAATCGTGGCGATTACTCCCGCCACAACAGCCATAGCAGACCCCGTGATAGTCAAAATCGTGGCGATAGCCCCCGCCACAATAGTCATGGTAGACCCAGTAATATTCAGGATCGTAACGATAACTCCCGTCACAATAGCTACAGTAGACGACATTCACGAGACGAACGTCGTAACTCGGTAAACAATGTACAGGATTTAAACTAATAAAGGCGTCGCACCCATCCCGTCCCAATGTACATAACGCACCCAACAATACATATATGGCCCCAGTAGAGATAGACCCCCCTGAATGTATATATTCCCTTCAGCCTAAGACACAAAATAGAACGCTTGACATACACTTTTATTCAGATTCCACAATTTTAGTAACCTTCTCGGATATTAACAGACGAGTGGCGGCACTCGTTGATACCGGTGCAGCCGTATCCTGCTGCTCTGTCTCTTTGTTAGATAAAATATTGCCCTCATATAAACATCAGTTGATACCCACCACCAGATCATTCATGACTGCTGATGGCGATTTATTTCGACCATTGGGCACCATTCTGTTGCATTTTGCTATAAACAAGGTGAGGTACAGCGAAACCTTTTACGTTTTCCGCCAGTTAAACCATGCCATGATTCTGGGCAGGACATTTTTACTAGATAACAATGTTAGTCTGAAATATCACAGGGATAAACATTCTCTGGGTGATACAATACGTGTACATGCTGTTGACCGCTGTCCGATCCCGCCAAAAACATCTATGATAATTACAGGCAAAATATCAGACAGAGGGCAACGTGTGGACATATGTACAGGCCTTGTAGGCCTCATCACGGCTTCCCAACAGAAAACCGCTTTGCCAGTAGAAGACTGCGCTGTAACCGTGTCTAACAATAAAATACCAGTCATAGTCCGCAACAATTCAGATCATGTTGCCTACATACACATAGGACAGCACATCGCTGAGTTCCAGCCACTTGACTCACAGTCTGTCGAAGCAGTCCAAGACATAACGTCCACAGCTTCACACAACCATCTGGACAGTGGTGACTCAATCCGTACACATGATGAATTTGATCTGTCGAAGGCTGACTGCTCCGACATACAAAAACAGCAGTTACTGCTTTTGCTAGAGAAACATAAGAATGCTTTTATGGATAAAAATAAGAACTTAGGGTTTTGTGATGTTGTGAAACACCGCATTTTGATGAAACCTGACGCTGAATACAAAGACACCCAGCCCTTTCGTTACCCGCCGGACGTTAGAAAGCAAATTAACAAGCAAATTGATTACCTCTTGGACCAGGGGGTAATTGAAAGAGATCGGGAAATACTTTTTGCATCACCACTTCTGGCTGTAAGGAAACACTGTAAGAAATCTCAGAAACACGTCCATAAACCGGATGCTCCTGAATATAGAATGGTCTTGGACCTCCGATCGCTGAACAACCAGAGCTTATACTATAAATTCTGTATGCCTAATTTTTCTTCATTTTTGGACATCTTAGCCGAAAAGAAGCCAAAATACTTTAGCTGTCTTGATTTAGCTTCGGGATTCTCACAATTGGCCCTTGACGAAGACTCAAAGGCCCTATGTGGTTTCCACTGGGAGGGCCATAGCTATAATTATGCTCGTGTCGCTCAAGGCCTCGCGGGGCGCGCCTTCAAGTTTTAGTAGAGCACTGTCTATCATCCTGAAAGATTACATTAACAAAAGTGTCTTGTTATATATCGATGACATACTCATATGCTCGCCAGATTTTGAAACTCACAAAAAGAGACATCGACAATGTCCTTACAGCCCTGCATAACGCGAACTTGAAAATTTCTCAATCAAAATGCACGTTCGCTACCAAAGAAATAAAATACCTCGGTCACATCGTGTCGGAGTCGGGCATAACACCAGCATACGACCATACAGCCGCTTTTGCGACCTTCCCACGGCCATCCGATAAAAAATCATTGAAATCCCTGTTGGGAGTAATCACCTATTTTCAAAGTTTCATCCCTAATAGGGCCAAATTGGTCAGGCTGCTACAGAGGCTCGTCACACCCAAAGCTAAGTTTAGTTGGGACGAGGAATGTGAAGCAGCCTTCACCCAAATCAAACAGATTATGTCATCGAGACCGTTTTTACATTACCCCGACCACAATAAAGAATTCGTTTTGATGACCGACGCAAGCACGTATTCAGTCGCCGCAGGTTTATTCAACAGGTCTGATGACGGTAGTTTACTACCGATAGCCTTCACGGGACGGGCACTGCAGAGTTCAGAAACTAGGAGGCCCATCTTTGAATTGGAAACCTTGGCAGTGGTGCATGCGTTAGAGAAATTTAACCATTACCTAATGGGACGCCGTTTTATGCTTTTGTGCGACAATCACAGTCTCATGGAGGTACTAGCAAAACATAGAAGCGAATTGATAGGTGGATTTTGTTCATATGTAGTTTCGAATTCGATGTAAAACATATTTCCACGAAAGCCAACTTCATTTCTGATGCATTAAGTAGACGCACTTATGAAGCCCCAACGACAGCAGATGTCTCCTACCCGAACCTAGAAAAGTTTCCCCACAGCGCTCAAATTGACGTGATAACGAGAGCCATGGCGAAAATGGACAAAGAAATCGTCCCAACGAATGATTTCATGCCACACGTCACATCAATGCCAAGACTGTCTGCCAACAACACAACACAAAAATATGGCGAACATGCACAGACCGACGCTAAGCTAGTGCAATACAAAGACACCGTTGACATAGGTGCCAAAGACCAGTCAACAAGTGTCTCAGGCGCACACGCCTCCCCACAGCAGGAAACAAACCCGGGGTTTAAATGCCCAGGCATGACAAATGGCCCTGATGAAGCCCCCACCACCACGTGTCAAAACACACAGAGCAACAGCGTATTCCATTCCGACATTGATCTCAGGCAGATTGCAACAGAACAACGAAAGCACAAGCCTTTCATGGACTTGATTAATTACTTAAAACATGACATACTGCCACCAACGAAGAAAAGACTGAACTACTGCCTCATGAGGGAAAACAATTGCGATTTGTTTGGCGAACATGATCTTTTGGTCACATATTGCCACGCCAAAAGTCTTAACCATGGTCCACGAATCCTATTACCACATTGGTATGCCAACAAAATAATACGGCTGTTTCACGTCACCTTATATCCGCATGCAGGGATATTTAAAACAACAACTTGTATCCGGATGCACTTCGCGTGGAAAGGGTTGAATCAGGATGTAGTGAGATTTATATCAAACTGTGAAACATGCCTTCTATCCAAGGCATCCATTAACCCAGAAAAACGCATGCGTCAGATAATAGACGCCCCATCTACACCCCATTCCGTGATCATTATAGACCATCTCGGACCCCTAAAATTGGGTGCTTGTAAGTCAAGATTTATATTAACGATAATCTGCCTCCTGAGTGGGTATGTCACGGCTGTACCAGTGCGTTCCACCAGCGCAGAAGAGACTTGCAGGGTACTTTACGACCACGTTTTCACCAAATTCGGGTTTTGTCGCACGATAATTAGTGACAATGGCCCGGCCTTCATTTCAACTCTTTACAAAACAATGGCAAAAATGTTTGACATAAAATTGACATTCGCATCTTGCTATACACCTAAAAGTACAGCTAAAGTTGAAAGATCACACAGCTCGTTACTCAACACACTCAAATGTTTGACCAGTAACCATCCGGAAAACTGGCCCCTATTCTTGTCAGCAGCTGTGAACTGCGTGAACAACACGCCTAACAGCACGACTAAAATCTCACCGAGTATGGTGGTATTTGGACGGGACACTACTGCATTGAAAAATATTAATCTCGACATGGACGAAAAGACAATACCAGATTTGATAAAAGAAATGCAAGAGATTCAAAAATGGGCTGCACAGCAGTGCGCGGAGTTAAAACGCACCGCCGACGAGCATGCACAACAAAAATTTAACAAAGGCAGATCGCAATCTAAATTGCACGAGGGCGCTACAGTTTACTGGCGAAAGCCATCGTTGCGCGACCCACATGAGAATTCGAAATTGCAATCAAACACTCGCAAATTCACTGCTTTCGACATTAGAGACAACTCATGTCAACTACGTGACCATTCCGACAATAAAGTTTACAAGTACCGTGTATCAATCGACCAACTAATATTCCCTTCCCAACACAATGATAATATTTGTTAGTGCACTATTCAGCTAGAAAATCACGGTTGAGCCGGCTCTGTGCCACGCTTGGCATGGCTGAAACAAGTCCATCACGAACAAATTTGTTTAGTTCTGGTGTTTAGCTTAACGTCGACGCTATGCGTGCGTGGATGCAACCCCAATCACAGATTCCTGATAGTGCACCTAACCCCATCACCCAGGCCTGCCCTTTCTAAACGAGTTACAGTCACGCTAATTACTAACAAAACATTTATGTACGCATCATAACCCCGATTTTATTCCCCCAGTATACAATGCAATTTCCCAATGTACCCATGCACACCCAAAACGAGGTTTGGTACACAATAATGTAATAATTTTTGGCTTGTTAATGGTTTGTCCGTTTAGTTTACGATATATAGTATGCCACATCGCCACGCCCAATTACCATCATCACCCAGCGGCACCGCCGCGGTTAGTCTAACCGCCACACCTGGTTCTCATTCGCGTGCACGGTTCCGCATGCTGCTGATCGCTACATAACGGCCTGCATTTCACTTTACAGTCACTTCTCACTTGCGACACCCGCCGCAGCTTACTCCCCACTGCAGCCCAATCCTGCCAAGAGCGCTCTGCTCACCTAGATTAATCACCACTACTGATCCAACTGACCACACCCCCTGCATTACTGCCATATTCCCCTCATGGCTAAACGAACCACCAGTTACAAAGAAATTGGACTATTAACAAAACACGTAGGCAGTTGTGCAGTGTGCAAGACACTCATCTTCTTCAAAAAAATAAAGAAGAACTCGACAAATTCAACGCTGACCCACTTTGTAGTGAAGAATGTATCTTTTTGTCCCTTGAACATCTGCCTTGCACCGATTCTACACCGGATTACAAGCCCAAACATTGATATTTGCCATAGGTTCCCTCCCATGACCCTTCTACCACCCCTCCCACTGGCCAATCACGATCGCAAGACCGCTAAGCAAACCTGGCGATCAGTCTATTTACACCGCTAGCCTTTAGCCACGTATATAAAAGCTGAGTAAAGCACAATATCTCTCACCATCCCCCATAATCAATCCCCGCCACAGTCCCTACATTTTGCAAACCACTAATCACTTGTTTGCTCCATACGCCTCACACCCCCCCCGCCGCCACCACTCCCCGCCAACCCAACAATATCCCACCAAACTAATCGCTCGCCTGCTCCATGCCTGCGAACATGATTTCCCCCAAGGGCATGATTTGGCTGATAACCATGGCATGCCTTCAAATGCAGCTGGCATCAGCACAATACGAACACAGGGAATCGGCTGGCGTGCTGTTTGAAGAGCAAACTCGAACGATACGCAAATATTCAGGCCTACGTCGACTGAATTTTGCTTTGAAAATCCCGCAATTCAACAAGAAGATTACACGACTAGCTAAGACCATTACAGATATACATTATTGTCATACGTTTGGTGTCATGGAACATGAATGCAATTACGCCTTGGCCTCATTCCACTCCGAGCAGCGCTACCTCTTTGATTTAATACGTCAGTACAATTTGGAAATAGACTTATTGGACAATGATTTGTCGGCACTGACCATTCAGACTTCCTCAAAAAGAGCGCTGCTAGACATTTCTGGTTTTTTAGGGACATTGTTTGGAACTGCCTCCCAGGCGCAAATTAAAGAGCTGGAAGGCAAGTTATTCAATACAGCCATTTACGCGAAACATAACCATGACAATATCGCATCCCTCTTTGAGTTCCTAACTAGTTTCAAAAACAATACATACGCCAATTTCAGAGACATTCAAGCACACGTCAGTGCGACCAACACCGCTTTGCTAGCCTCGATCAAACGTATGGATAATTTGACCACTGCTGTATCTGCTATGATAACACACATGGACCAAATTGACGACAACCTCTTAATCGTCAGGTCCCAGGACCAATTAGTCACCACCACCCAGAGACTAATTCAACAGGTGTATACAATGTCAAACGCCCTAAAAAGACCTTCAATTTTTTAGGGGAACAAATTCAGCTATTGTTACAAGGCCGTCTACCACACAAGTTGGTAACTCTATCGACCATTGACTCAGCGGTCAAGAGGCTCAGCCTGTCACTCGAAAAGCACAACCTGTTCCCCCTACCAGCAAAAAATAACAATCGATACTTTATAACTTCGCACATGCCATTGGATACGTAGCACGGGATGCGCTGATCATAACTATTGAAATTCCCGTATTCACCCCAAATCACGTTATTAACGTACATAAGATAACGGCCTATCCAGTACCATTACACACCCAGGATGGAAATGATCCTAATAACACATCTCTGCTTAAAGTGGATAAATCATTTATAGCATTCTCACGGGACAAACACACATTCGATTTATCTATCACAGGCAGAGTACTCTGCCTGTGAACACACAGACTTTTGTATGCCCGTACCCATCATTCATGTACTCCCATAAGACTATGGATTGCATATTTAATATCATGGTAAACCATAATGTTCTGCCAACATGTGAATTTTCAATTAAAACAGTCTACTCCATATCCCAATGTACTGCAAGTAGACCGTTCCAAATACTTACTACAGAACCTGGAAAGTCCAATTAGAATTACATATGTATGTGCGATATGTAATTCCGTAGGATTTTGTGCTAAAATTGATTTTTTTTGTTGATTTGGTATGGTTAGGGGTCCAGTTAACTAAAAATATAATGGGGTTCAAATTTTCCGCCCCCTGTAAATTGTTTTTAGGCCATTTCCAAATGGCGGGACAAAAAGCATTGCATTTTATTCAATATCTTGAGGTCTTAGTATTAAATTTTCGAAAAAACATATGTTTTTGATGCCAACAAAGTACAATGAAAATAGTTTTTAAGGGTCTAAAATGAGCCGCAGCCATAAAGGAAGCCATTTTCCCAAGATGGCCGACACATATTATTAGCATTACACTGTTGCGTTTCTTAGTTAAGTGATGGTATCATGTTTACTGTCTAAGTTTATGTTTTTGATACTAATGGGTGTTATAAAATACTCTTGTGAGCTTTAAATGGATCACTATAATAACTAAAGCCATTTTCCAAGATGGCTTTAGCTTATTCTTAGTATTACACTATGTTACATTTCTTATCATGTTTAGTGTCATTGTTTATATTTTGATACTTATGGGTATATTTAAAAAAATCCAGAGACCTTTTTTTCCAACCGAAATGGCTGCTCTATAGGCTGCTATATAGGTTACTAGTATCAGTGTTATATTTTGTGCTAATCTTATCATTATCATTATTTTTTCAGAAAACTGTTTTTCAAAATGGCCAGCAATCGATGGCAGATAGCACCTTGGTCCCTAAATTTTGTTAGCTGTGTTTCATGTCTCTGTTATGAATATGTTAAGATAATTAATTTTTTATTATCATTTGAACTAAAAATCTTTCTCCTGATCAGTTTTTCAACTTGTCATAGACTACACAGACCCTGCTAACAGGACATTTTTTGAGGCGAGAGCGGGGAGCTATTTGGTTTCTCATTATTCAGGAAGCAGACCTGATTTGGTAAAAAGTTAGAAGAAACTATTGGGGAATATGAACTATCTGTTGTGCCCCCGTTCCTTGTGTGCAGTGGATGGGTCATTGTATGTTCCTACTGACAAGGCAAGCCTTCTCCATGCCATTGAAGCTGCAAGACTCACCTCTATCCCTAGTGACACTAACACAGTAGTAGCAATGGAATATGCAAATGAAGACACTGTGAGGAGTAATGAAGTAGAGCCAGCAAGAGATGAACCAACTATCTTTGATACAGTGCCTTCGAACTTGAAAGTAGTGATAATGTCGAAGGTGAGGAAGCAACACCACCTGAACCATCAAATGTGCTTGTAGTTGATGCTATGGCAATCCTTCAAAGCATGAAGAAGACCCAAAGCATTAAAACGTTTGCAGATCTTGCTGATGCCTTCACACATCGCATTGATGTCTTGATGCATGGATTCAAAGAAAGTCGTGTAGTGTTTGACAGATATCTTGAACTGTCTCTAAAGAACAAAACAAGGTTGAAGCGAGCTACAACATCAGTTGAGTATCAGGTACACCCTGGTATGAAGCTCAATATGTCTATAAGAGAACTTCTATCATCTTCAAAGACCAAGCACAAACTGACATGCCTCCTTGCAAATCATCTTTTAGAGCACAAACCTCAAGACAATGATGCATTCAAAATGGTTGTTGTCTATGACAACAAGATCAAAAGTGATGACTTTGAAAGTGAACATACCCACGAAGAAGTAGACACACTGATTCCAAACCAGGTCCTTGCATGCCTTGAAACAGCAGACTTTAGAGAGATTAAAAAGTATACTCACCTGACACAGATGTACTTACACTCCTTGTTGACCTTGTAGCAAATAATCATCTGCCTGAGAATGTTGGATTGAATTTTGCAGACTGGCAAAGGAAACAAGCGACGAGAAATTGATGTTGTTAAGCAGGTACATGCCATTGGTGTCAACAAGGCAAGAGGTCTCATTGGACTGCACAATTTCTCAGGTGCAGACTGGGGAGGCAAATTTTGGGAGTAAAAAAGACCTGGGTGAGTGCATATATGAAGCTGAGTGATGATGATCCAGCTATCAAAGACTTCCAGCTTCTAGGTTCAGGACCAATTCAAGTGACCTTGTAAATGGGCAATTGCCACAACTACTGCAGGGTCTAGAGAAATTTGTATGTGGTGTTTACAGTGCAAGAGGACCATTTGACCTCCCATCCCTTAGGTGGGAACTCTTCAGGTCAAAAAATCTTGGAGAGATGCTGCCCCCAACACGAGCATCACTCCTGCCACATATACTACGAGTGAATTACATTGCCCAAAGGGACAAATCATACAAGACATCTTGCCCAGAACTCCCTCCCATTGAGGATAACGGTTGGCGACTGGAGAATAATGTGTATCTTCCTGTCAGGTGTTTGATTCCACCAGCTCCCAAAGGGTGTAATCGAGCTTATAAAAGTGCAGCTGCAAAACTGGATGCAATGGACCTCGATGTAGTTGTCTTAAAAACTGCCTTCCCTGCACACCCCTATGCAAATGTCACAGTGGACTTTGTGAAAATGTGATTACAACTAGAGTGGATGATGATCTTGGTGATGACTATTGAGTTTATATGCGGTTTAATTTAAGGATCTCACTGAAGAGATGGAACTTTGTAAATGTTGCTTTTAATTTGTTTTTGCAAAGATTTAAGGTTTGTTAAAAGTCGTTTGGAAGAGTACCTATGTAAATTAATCATTTTAAAAGCTGGTTGTTGATTAGATACCTGTTTAAAAGTGACCCTTATTGTACTCTTTGCATTTATTGTATTTGTTCCTAACACATCCTTACACAGGTTTCAAATATACATTAGTCAAATTCTGTATTTTCTGTAAACAAATAGAAATAAAAACTGTTTTCATTTTGAAATCTTCTCTTCTTTACAAAAATGAATTATAGATTCATCTTATTCTACTGGTACCATAGACACAGAACAGTAGCACATAAATAAAAAATACAGGGCAATAATGCAATATGTTGTCAACATTGTAGTACAGGTATACATGATCATAAACTTATTATTAGTTTAATTTGTCACATTTACGATGACTAGATGCCTAATGTTCCACAATTAAAACTGAAAACTATTGCATGTTATTGTTAGATGTAAAAATACAGATATAGTAAAAAACATTATAGTGAACTCTAATATGATGAAATTTGGTTGTGGCATGTATCATAATTTACGAGGCGGCCATCTTGGAAAATGGCTTTCTTTATGTCAGTGATCCATTTAACACTTAAAAGGTATTTTATTACACCCATTGGCATCAAAAACATAAACTTAGACATTAAAAATGATACTTTAACTAAACTAAGAAATGAAATAGGGTAATGTTAATAATTAGCGTTGGCCATCTTGGAAAATGGCTTCCTTTATGGCAGGGTCTCGTTTTAGACCCTTAAAAACTATTTCATTGTACTCCTTGGCATCAAAAACATATGTTTCAACCCCAAATTTAATACTAAGACCTCAAGATATTGAATAAAATGCAATGCTTTTGTATCCGGGCGGCCATTTTGGAAAATGGCCTAAAAAACGGGGGTACAAGGGTCAGAAAATTTGAACCCCGTTATTTTTAGTTAACTGGACCCCTAACCATGCCAAATCAACAAAAAAAATCAATTTTAGCACAAAAATCCTACGGGAGCTATTTTTATGACATACCGTACCACACTAACATGCGAGAACAAGCCTGACACTTTTCACAAGATAAATTCACACGTCATTCTCTCCTTGTCCTGCAATTGTTTCCTACACAACGCCGCAATTTCCATTTTTTCCCACCCAGACAATTGCAACAACGTATCTCAATCGGTTCAGCTAGATTACCCCATTAATATAGCTCAATTCCGTACCATAAAAATACCAGGACTGAACACGAATGTCACTAATGCAAAACAAGTTGTTCACTCTGAGCCGAAGCTCTATGACTCCATAAAACCAAAATTGTCAGATAGTTATATCAAAGCAGATGTCCCACTGCAATTTGACAATACCAACGATTTGGAGCCTGCACTGTTCACACCAACATTCAAAATGGATCTGTCGGAAATTGTGACCTCGGTAACGCTGATAATATGGAACACATGCTTATCTATTGCTGTCTTAGCTCTGTTCCTCAAATTTAAAACAGCAACTATGCTAGCGCTCGCAGCCTCTAGCGCGGGCAGGGCTGATGCATACGTCATCAGTAACATAACACCACCAACACAAACAGATCCCCTGACCTCCCATGTGGACACCATCGCGAAATGTCTAGTCGTCATCACCAGTGTAATATTAGCCCTCTCTGTGGTAATGATATTCATAACCCCTCTAGTGTCAACGTACGTTAAAAACCAAAAGCGCCTAATCAAGAGGCAGCATTGTACGTAAAAATATTCAATTCCAGTAATACATGCCTGGTGAAACTTTGCAACATACCATTGGATGATAAATTAAAATATGACGTCATCCCGAATTACAAAATTACTTTGTCTCATGGTCTGGACTTTTGCCAACAATAAACATAAATTGGACAAAGCAGTTAAGCTTTTTACTTACAGGGATACCACGCAGTTGCTCCCCTCCCCAGATCCGTACGAATTCCATTTCATACCAGCCTAATACTTCATTCAATTAACACCTCCCCGTATACAACCTTTTACGCTGTATTGTTCAGACCCCTAGAAGACACAAAATATTACTTGTTCGAAAAGATCACTGCTCATCCTACGTCTAATAACACTAGCGAATGAAAGAAACCAACAACACAGCTGTGTACGCATATCCCCGTTTTATTCCCCCCAAGTCAGCAATATACAACAAACTTATGTAAGTCTACCTTCAACTAATAATTCACCGAGAGTAACAATATTTTCAATCAAACTATCCATTCTACAAATAATCTAAATACACATCACTATAGCAATCGTCATTAGAATCATAACAAAATCAATCTCATTATTGTCAGTACCCCATAATCTTCACACATATTATCTCCAACATTGACATTTGGCTTTCAAATTATACAACGTATTCAACGTACAATTTATAATCAAAACCATTTTGATAATATACAACATACCGTGTGTTGTCTATCCAATCATACCCAAACAATCATGTCCAAACAGACATGATGACGGAGATATAACAATATGATAAACATAATCTGCACAATACTCAATGCTAATCAATATCATTTCAAAATCCACTAATACTATTATCCGACGGGCAAAGAATTCATGGAATCAATGTCAAATTGTAAGAGAATATATACATTGGGTGAACTATGTACATCGGCTGGCACTACTATAATCATAATCATCAACGTAGTCATCATAATCGTTATCATCATTACAATAACCGTCACTCTCATGATAGCCATCATGACCATTTGACCTAATATCATCCATAATGTTCCTCACAGCTTGCAGTAGATGCAAACGCAGCGTGACGCCCCGGGAGCCATCGGCCTGTGTACTCTTTCAAACCATGGCGCGATGCCATCTTCCCCGAAGGCTATGGCACCTGCTATGCCGAAGTCGGCACGTGTCAGGGCGCTCTGGGGAACATCACCTAAATATCAAATTAATCATATTACATTTAAATACCACGCAGCATCGAATGTCGTGCGAATTATGAACTAGTGTACAACATAGCTTCGTGTATAATGAGAAAATTTAGCCGAACACCAAAAAGCCCATCATTCTCAAAACCAGGCTCGCAGAATAAACGATAAATTCCATGTGAACACTATTTTATAATAAACAAATATATACAACCATCATCTAGATGACAGTCCAAATACTGGAACTTATTGAGCCAAGAGTAAGACATTAACTAAATTTAATCCTACACTGGACGTCGACCAAAACGTTCCCGTTCATACAGCAACGAGACGCAAGTGCTTAAAGTGATCATTAACATTATAGACAAGAATTACAAAATTACTGTGACTTACGTTTACGAGATGGAAGCTGACCCCGGGCGTCCAGTAAAGTCCGGAAGTACTGGTCCTGCCTCGGGTCCTCAGGGTGGTGCAGTGTGACAGCCACAGGGTCCCGGGGGCGTTCGACGCTCTCAGCGGGCTCATACACGGGCGTCATCAGGTTCTCCAACCACGACCATGGCTCGCTAGGCGCCGCCAGGCTGACGCATGGGCTGCCGTTCTTCCCCCCACACAGCTCTTGGATCTCCATCTCCAAATCAGTTGAGTCCATTTCGGCCAATCTGGCGAACTCTTCGTCCACCGAGAACATAACGCCCGGTGGACGAACAGGGTGAAACCGACGTAACCCGGAGGTAACAAGCGCCAGCCGGTTCAGGGGAAAAAGGGAAAAAACGCCATCCCCCCGTGGGGTAAACAGCAGCAGCTGAGTATCCCACGCTGGAGATAGGCGAGTGAACAGGAGCGGGCACTTCCTCCTCTTCCAAAGACAAATCTATTGTTAGCTGCCGACAAGCTGCACCGTCTTCGCTATCACTGCGATCCCCGTCAGCATCGTCCGGCCTGAAATATACAAAATAACACAACATAAGAATTTGCGCTTGGCTTGTGAATATACTACATTAACAATAAATCTGGTTCATTGCCCAAAGTCAAACAATAGGATAATATAGAAGACATTAATTGGCATGATTAAGTAATAAAATCACTCCGTACTCACCTATTGATTACACTGAATTGCGCACGGCACGTGGAGTCGTTGGCGCCACTGTCCGAGTCGTCAATTACGACGACGTCATGGCCACTTTCGTCGTCATCGTCCTGTACGCTACGGCCATTTATGCGTACTCGTCTGGTAAAACCAGTCATCCGGGCTAGTGAGCGTGCATAATTATATACACTGTCCCTGTACATACAGCTTACTCCTTCCATAACCAAATTCCCGAATACCGCACCGGCCATTTTAATTTGAACTGTTTCGTGTGGACGAAAATCTCCAGCTGAAGTAAAGCAACAAGCGATGCACATTGTATTTATACTACCCTGTCAACACTGCTTGCCCAATCATAGTGTCCCTAGAGTAACCCCGCCCCTTGATTAATTGCTCCCTTCTAGAATCAAGGTGCGACGCCTACCATTAATCAACCGAGTCACATGCCATGGATCGATGTCACAAAGTCAACAAGCCGTGACGACGTGTGATCCACGGAAATTGTACAAAGATACTTTGTCATAAGTTTGAAACCTAAGAAAACTAATGCATGTGTCATGTTATAGAAGAAATTGTATTGGATTTCAAACGCTGCCACTGCATGTTTGATGTATATGTATTATGAAATGATCTAAACATTATGTATGTTAGAGCTTAAAATTGTATAAATGCGTAATCCAGATTATGTTACCATTGCTGTTATGCGTGGATTGCATTTTACATGTGTCATGATACTTATTGTAACTAGCCCCCAATCCAGGCTATTGCATGATTGATGTGAATTGTATTGTACTTTCATTATATTCTGTATACGCGTGTTTTATACTAAGTGTTTGATATAATCGTACTGTATTTTGGGAATAGCCTGCATAATTATGTTCGCCTTACTATTCATTCATTTTTGATTGTTAGAACATATTATTCCACTACATGCTTTATTTTGATTGTAATATATATTCGATAGTTTACTCAAGATTGTTAACAATCCATACCATTGCATGCTTGATGTAATTGTAAAAAGATAGAATTCATTATATGTTTAGCGTAAAAACATGATTTTAGATAATGTAAATTAATCATTGTAGTAGCCAACACACTACTGTATGTTGCGTATATGTATAATGACATGACCTACACGCTATGTTTATTACAGCTTACGGTTAGATACATATTATAATAACAATTAATTTACCGCAGACATTATGTATATAGTACATGCTATATGTTTATAGATACTGTAATTAATCCCCGGTCCATAACATTGAATGATTAAGGTGATTTGTACTGTACAATTATTATATACTACAGATGTGTACTTTATACCAGATGTTCGTTATGGTCTTGCTGTATTTTGTGAACAATCACAGATCTACGCGAATATGCTTGATGTATGCCATGTATTTAGATATTGTACACCGGTAAATACCGGTTTTCAACAGTAAATGCTTTTGTGAATTAACCGTCGTACTTAACATAACGCAATCATGTTCTTAACATTTGTAACTAATTCATTTGACCAGGTGTCCATGACACAAAGGTTCCTGTTTGCGTTATGTTCAGTAGCCTTATTTCTGGTGTGTGCGTAGTTGAAGGCCATATCCTTGTAATACGGCGGATACAGCCTTTACGGAGGGGGGGAAATGTGATGATAAGAAAGTGCTGAGTCAGATTAGACTCATAGGCACCGCCGGAAGTCTCACACTTCCGGCTCCGCCTACCGCCTACACACACACCAGCGTCATACGAGTCTACTAGACCTCAACCTGCTCTTGCTAGTCTACTGAGCTAGACGAGCACGGGATATATATAAACTGGAACTGAATGTAACAAGACAGTCAATAAACAGAATAGAAACCCTTCACTGGTTCTGTTATTACTTCTCACCACACATGTCTAAAATAACACTCTTTGGTGATTTAAAGATAATGCAATTTGTATGTCACATTAGCCTTTATCACATGCCGTTATTTGTCAACACCGATCATAACGTGATAAGATTAAGAGTAGCGGCTAAAAACGATATCATGGGACTTCATTTGGTAGTGGAAGTAAAAAAGATGGAAAACTAAATGCTTCAGCAAATCATTATTATCAATGATTCATTGAGAATATGTCTGGTATGTTGTAGAACAGAGGTTACCAAATTTATCCGATTAAAAACTAAGAAGATCAGCACAATTTTGATTGCAAGTCATGATGCAAAGCTTTCCTTTGGCAGGGAAGTACCTTAGGGCAATAGAAAATGATTTGTCCACGGACACAAGTGAGATCACCCCCCGTATCCAAATTATGCGCGATTTTTCAAAATGGCCGCCCCAAATTCTTTGAACTGAATATCTCCACTTCTATATATGCTAGAAACATGAAATTGGTGTCAAAACATACGTTTTTAATGTCAAGAAATCCGAAAATATATATTTTACAGCTCTAATTACAATATATAATCATTTTATGTCATATTTGTCACCTCTTATATCCAAGTTACGCCCGATTTTTCAAAATAAGCGCCTCAAATTCTTTGCTAGAAACATGAAATTGGTGTCAAAACATATGTTTTTCAATATTCAGAATTCTAATAGATTTATTTCATGAATACAATATTTAATTATTATTTTTTAGTATTAGTTAATGTAAAATCAATATTATA
>JAGTTF010006064.1:67227-97058 GCA_019095985.1 Streblospio benedicti
CACTGTCTCCTTCACTGATCCAGCCGATGTTTTTCAGGACTAGGTGTCTGGGGCATTGGGATGTGGGCAGATTTCCAAATGCATGCTTGATAACAAGCACAAAGGCAGTGCATTTTGAGGGTGTCTTTGCATGGTAGGCAGCTGGGATGAGTCAATTTTACCTTCTTTTTGCTAGAGACATGGCGTATCTGACCTCATTAACATCACTGCAATTCTAGCCATCACTGGCTCCATGTTTGTTTAACAAGCAATGCGTAACTGGACATGGCTCATCACGCGCGTGTCCCCTGAAACACAAACAAAGGTCAGTCCCTCGGCCAGCCACCGCGGATGCCGCCTCTGCCCCCCGCCCTATCGGCCACATATTTCAATACTAGCATAAAAGCAGCGTGCGCGGTTTCCCGCCACGACTACTCTGCTCGTCTCACTCTGGCTGTGCTGGCTAGACTTCGTAACGTGCAAATTGAGAGCGGGGGGTCAGCGTTTGTTGATGATTGTGTCAATAGTTGTATATGTTATCCTCTAGTTTAAATATCTATATAGTGTACACGGATTTCTGACGATAGTTTGCGGTAGCAAACACTAACAGTTTATGGAGTAAATAAAATTGTGACTTCCAATGGATGCCTCCTCATTCTTCTAACTAAAAAACCCAGTGTACACGGTTTACAAACAATATAGTTTAAATAACGGAACCCGAAACACTAACAGTTTATGGAGTAAATAAAAGAGGACCCAATGGATGCCCCCGGGGAGTTCACCTAGGAGCCTACAGGATCCCATCCTACAGCATCCAAACGAGCGTTAGGGCAGGAGAGAGAAAAACCCCAAGCCTATCCCGATGCCTCAATATAACCCCTCCTCGTCTAGCTCAGTAGACTAGCAAGAGCGGGTTCTCTCCTAGTAGACTTGTTGACCTGGTGTGTGTGTAGCGGTACAGGATCGAAGTGACATCCCGGCGGTGCCTTTGAGTCTAATCTGACTCAGCACTTTCATATCATCACATTTCCCCCTTCGGGATAGGCTGGATCCGCCGTAACATAAGGATACGGCCTTTAACTACGCACACACCAGACTAGTTACTGCACATAACGCAAACAGGAACCTTTTTAATGTGAAAGTGTGAGGACATGATTGCGTTATGTTAAGTATGGAGGTTAATTCACAGAAGTATTCACTGATGTAAATTCTTAAACACATGTTATACACCAATTAATTCACGTAGATCTGTAATTGTTCACAAAGTGCAACACAATAAAACCAACATCTAGTATAAAGTACACATCTATAGGATATAATAATTGACAGTACAAAACACCTTAATCATCCAATTTATGGACCGGGAATTAATTACAGTATTCATCAAATATATGACATGCACTATATACATAACGTCACTGGTAACGTAATTTGTGATTATAACATGTATCTAACGTAAGCTGTAATATACATGTAAGTTAAAATTCATTCATATACACATCATATAGTTGTTTGTTGGCTAATACAATGATATTGAACTCTACATTATCCAAAATCACGTTTATACAGTAAACACATAATAAATTATCTTTTTACAGTCACATTAAGCATGCATTGGTGAGTTTCGTTAACAATCATGAGTAAAGCATGTGGTAAGGTAGTTTGTTTTAACCATCAAAAATAAATAAACTGTAAGGTGAACATAATTGTGTAAACTGTCGAAATTAATCAAAAAATATGTTACAATTACATCAAGCATGCAGTGGTATGGATTGTTAACAATCATGAGTAAATTATCGAATATATTACAACCAAAATAAAGCATGTAGTGGAATAATGTTTTAACAATCAAAATGAGTGAGTTATAAGGCGAACATAAGTATGCAGGCTATTCCAAAATTCAGTACGATCATATCAAACACTTAGTATAAAACACGCGTATACAGAATATAATGAAAGTAAAATACAATTCACATCAATCATGCAATGGGCTGGATTGGGGCTAGGTACAACAAGTATCTGACACATATAAAATGTAATTCTCGCATAACAGCTATGGTAACATAATCTGATTACGCATTTATACGGTCTTAAGTTCTAACGTACATAATTTATAAATCATTTCATAATAATATACATCAAACATGCAGTGGCAGCGTTTGAAATTCAATATCTTCACGACACATGCAATATTTTTCTTAGGTTACAAACTTATGACAAAGTTTCTTTGTACAATTTTCGTGGATCAGACGTCGTCACGTCTTGTTGACTCTGGACACCGATCCATGGCATGTGACTCGGTTGATTAATGGTAGGCGTCGCACCTGGATACTAGAAGGGAGCAATTAATCAAGGGGCGGGGTTACTCTAGGGACACTATGATTGGGCAAGCAGTGTTGACAGGGTAGTATAAATGCAATGTGCATCGCTTGTTGCTTTACTTCAGCTGAAGATTTTCGTCCAAACGAAACAATCCAAAGTAGATGATGACGAAAGTGGCCATGACGTCGTCGTAATTGACGACTCGGACAGTGGCGCCAACGACTCCGCGTGCCGTGCGCAATTCAGTGTAATCAATAGGTGAGTACGGAGTGATTTTATTACTTAATCATGCCAATTAATGTCTTCTATATTATCCTACTGTTTGACTTTGGGCAATGAACCAGATTTATTGTTAATGTAGTATATTCACAAGCCGAGCGCATATTCTTATGTTGTGTTGTTCCTTTTGTATATTTCAGGCCGGACGATGCTGATGGGGATCGCAGTGATGGCGAAGACGGAGCAGCTTGTGGGCAGCTAACCATAGATCTGTCTCTGGAAGAGGAGGAAGTGCCCGCTCCTGTTCACTCGCCTATCTCCAGCGTGGGATACTCAGCTGCTGCTGTTTACCCCACGGGGGATGGCGTTTTTTCGCCTTTTTCCCCTGAACCGGCTGGCGCTCCTGTCACATCCGGGGTTACGTCGGTTTCACCCTGTTCGTCCACCGGGGGCGTTATGTTCTCGGTGGACGAAGAGTTCGCAAGATTGGCCGAAATGGACTCAACTGATTTGGAGAGGGAGATCCAAGAGCTGTGTGGGGGGAAGAACGGCAGCCCATGCGTCAGCCTGGCGGCGCCTAGCGAGCCATGGTCGTGGTTGGAGAACCTGATGACGCCCGTGTATGAGCCCGCTGAGAGCGTCGAACGCCCCCGGGACCCTGTGGCCGCCACACTGCACCACCCTGAGGACCCGAGGCAGGACCAGTACCTTCGGACTTTATTGGACGCCCGGGGTCAGCTTCCATCTCGTAAACGTAAGTCACAGTAATTTTGTTATTCTTGTCTATGATGTTAATGATCACTATAAGCGCTGGCGCCTCGTTGCTGTATGAACGGGAACGTTTTGGTCGACATCCAGTGTAGGATTTAAATTTAGTTAATGTCTTACGCTTGGTCTCCAATAAGTTTCAGTATTTGGACTGCCATCTAGATGATGGTTGTGTATATTTGTTTATTATAAAGTAGTGTTCACATGGAATTCATCATTTAATCTGCGAGCCTGGTTTTGAGAATGATGGGCTTTTTGGTGTTCGGCTAAATTTTTTCATTATACACGAAGCTATGTTGTACACTAGTTCATAATTCGCACAACATTCGATGCTGCGTGGTATTTAAATGTAATATGATTAATTTAATATTTCAGGTAATGTTCCCCAGAGCGCTTTGACACGTGCCGACTTCGGCATAGCAGGTGCCATAGCCTTCGGGGAAGATGGCATCGCGCCATGGTTTGAAAGAGTACACAGGCCGATGGCTCCCGGGGCGTCACGCTGCGTTTGCATCTACTGCAAGCTGTGAGGAACATTATGGATGATATTAGGATAATCATGAAGATCATGACGATTATCGTTATGATTCTTATGATGATGACTATGATGATGCGTATTAGAGTAGTGCCAGCCGATGTACATAGTTCACCCAATGTATATATTCTCTACAATTTGACATTGATTCCATGAATTCTTTGCCCGCCAGACAATAGTAGTAGTGGATTTTGAAATGATATTGATTAGTATTGAGTATTGTGCAGATTTTGTTTATCATATTGTTATATCTCCGTCATTGTGTCTGTTTGGACGTGATTGTTTGGGTATGATTGGATAGACAACACACGGTATGTTGTATATTATCAAAATGGTTTTGATTTTAAATTGCACGTTGAATACATTGTATAATTTGAAATTTTGATAATCACGATGTCAATAACAGTTTTGATATGATTCTAGTGATGATTGCTATAGTGATGTGTATTTAGATTATATGTAGAATGGATAGTTTGATTGAAAATATTGTTACTCTTGGTGAACAATAATGAGTTTGTTGTATATTTTGACTTAATAAAACGATGTCAATAGCTGTGTTTTGAATATGATTCTAGTGATGATCTTTTTGCTATAATATTTTGTGTATTTAGATTATACAGCGTAAAAGGTTGTATACTTGGGGGAATGGATAGTTTGACCCTGAAAATGGCTTTTGAGAATTATTACTCAAAGCTGGTGAATGTCACGAACAAGATTAAAACCTGGCACACCTGGTGAGCTTTGCTCAAATACACGTGATGAACTCTGTCGTTCACGCTAAACTTCCCATGAATCCCATAACGGAAAGTACAATATTATTGCCCTCCACTAATGATGTAATCGCTAAGATAATCAATAAGGCTAAAAGTGCGGACACAGGGGAAGGGCTAGGTCTTATGCGCACGGCACGCGCCGTCAGTTTGGTACCACCACCTCCGCCACCAAGCGACATGTGGGCTAAATTATTCATGGAATTACCCTGGCAGGGAATACTTTCATGTGCCCTGGCGGGTGCCTGGGCTTTAGCCATCTCCGTGTGCGTAGGATACTTTGGTTATAGGTTATACGTCATAAACCTGGCTATGGTGGCCATGGCGCCGCACGGGTTAATTCCCTCGGCCTCCGCTGACCAGTCTACACCGATGCCCACGACTCCTGATGCCTTGGGAGAAGACTATAAGTTGATAGCCATAGCAGTCCTCACCTGTTGCACCGCGTTTCTTCTATACATGTTCATACGCGTTTTGGTAGCTATTAAGGCTTACCGCAATATTAAAATAAGGAAATGTTTAAACTGTAAATCCAGGCTAGCCATAGTTATCACTGGTGACACTCATGTAGCTAAATTCAACGTATGCACCCTACGTTTCGCGAAAGGATATATGCATAATATCAATGTACCCTCGTTAACTGTTACACGTATATCCAGTTGCTGTGGGTTATTTGCATCTGTCTCATTGGCATGGAGAGGGAATCTGAAGTTTAACTATCTGGCCAGAGAATATGACTTAGAGCTACCGAATGGTTTTGTGGTATATGGCCACCGGGCTGGCCAGATAGCAAGCATGGCACAGCTGCGCGATGACAATGATGTAACCGTGTCCGCTGTAGTCGACAGAATATGTAGTTGTAATATGCCATTGCCCAGTGTCCATGGTAATGAAGTGTAGGCCACACCCATGAGCTATATTACAGGTCTACCAAACCGTCTGACGAATTTAATTAGGAATGTTGTTAATTTCATGATGCGCTCGGATAATCGCCTCTACCCTAAGCCACTTAATTGTAGCCATTACGCTTGCATGCACGACTCTCTAGTCATTTAATATTTGTTGTACGTATGCTGTATTCGTAGAGCGTGTTTGGTGGGCCTGGTTGCAATCCGAATATATATGTAGTAAGTTATGACCATATTATAATGCCTTTACTTATATGTGTTTTAGTCTTTAGAATGGATGCAGCAATAACCAGGGATTTAGCGGGTGCAGGTTTCAGACGACCTAACAGCCTGACTTCACGTACCACCTCTGCTGAGGCCTTTGGACGATGGTTGGGCTTATGTCACACCTCCGCGCCGTTTGAATTTTACGCCTCGCGAAAAGAACTGAGGCGAATGGCAAGCCGTTCAGGTTTCTTTGCAGCTATGTTGAAATACAACACAAGGAATGAACTGCACATTCCAGTACCTATATATATGGCGCCTAAACAGGTTAATGATAATGCGCACTCTAGTTCAATGGCGTCAGGGAAAACGGCCAGGTTGTGTGACGTAGTTACAGTAGTAAAACCCAGCTTAGTACTTCCGTTCGGCCACCCGGCGCGGCATTTTCCATCGTACAATACAACCCCAATTGTCAATACACCGACCTCTCATGAGCCTGTCTTGCATGATTTCCGTAGGCCCACCATAGCCATGGATATGTCAGTATTCTTGTGCGCATGTAGAATTTTGACCGGTGACCCCTCACACATCTTCCACGACTACCCCTTTTCACCCTTCCTGGAACGTAGAATCGGGGAATTCCTGCATGTGGCCAACCTCCTATGGTCTGAATACTTGATAGTGTGGGGGTTGAGAAATTTATGCACGGATGCGAACGTGTTCCGTTTCCTACGGCTGTTACAGATCATCCAGCTGGGAACAGTAACTCCATGGGGACACCTCAAAGATATTCTTTTACATAGAAATGGTAAGTTAAGTTCGCATACCATATACGGTATTGCCAGTGCTGAATGGCATAATGACATGCCAAGTGACTTTCAAGATTGCATGAAGCGGGCGAGGGAATTTCAGTCCATGGAATCAGCATTCTGGGATGAACAGTACGTGATGCACGGAGCGGTCAAGTCACGCTCATGCGTGTTTTGTGACAGGCCGTTGAGAAAGTTTCACCCAGACACTCACTCGTCAAGTTTGTCCGTGGACATTATGCCCTGCTGCCTCGCTACGGCACATCGAGAATGTGTTTATAAATTTGTTTATAAAAGCTGGGTGTGCCCCCATGAGAGTGAAGATAAACAACCATGTTCGCATGTTCGTGATTGTGCCCTGGATCCCTCAGTTAACCCGTGGAATTCCCTGTATTGTACAAGGATAGGAGAATGCCCGCGCTGTACCACACCCTATGTTCAAGGGGCGTTGGATAAAAGGGGAGTAACACCAGCCATCGCCCAGTATGTCGTTGGGATACGCCGCCGCCTACGGTCGGTTATACGTTTGTATAATTCCGAATACGGCGCTGATTGTGTTTTTAATCAGATCAGGTCAATAGCGCAGACCGTGCATGACATATCGGCGTCTACTCAGTGAATATTAGCGTGTTGATTTATGATGTACTGTACTCTTAATGTACAGATTTGTATATATTTAGTATTGCGTAGCTCGGACTGTATGTCTGAATGGAGTTAGCCGCTACTTGCATACGGTAAAGTGGCAGAAAGGCACTCAAACCATTGCGGTAATGGTAACCTGATCGACGGACGTAAGGCGTTCGTGATGGACACATACGGTGCGCCACGGTTTACGAACCACCTCAAGTGCTTGGCCAACGAATACGTTCCTCGATTAGGTTGCTTCACACAGGCGGGGCTTGAAGCCCCTTTCACCTGTGTGAGGTCCCCTAATATTCGCACGATTGTATATATATAACCTTATTTAGCGTTTTATGCATGAGCATGATTGCCGTGAATTGCTTTCAATTATATACTATTAAACTTGCTGTGGTTTGATTTTTATTAACTTTGTGTTTATATTGCTATTGTAATTAAAAGATAAAATGAGTACACTCATTTTCGCAAACAAGAGGGTTGCTTATATATATATATATATAACGATAAATGGCAGAGTAACATAATGATAAATAATGAGTTAAAAGTCAAGACAGCAGAGTAATGATTTTTTTTTCATTTGTTTTTATAAGTACAATGCTAACCAAACCGTATGTAAACCATATGCAGGTCAATATGTTGCAGATAAACATCCCTGAGGCGCCCCATGGAAAACAGCCACCTCACCACGCCACACATGATCCACCTGGTTGCTGACCAACGCACCCACGCGACCAAAGTAGTCATAGTTGTATTCCAACCTCACAATCACACCAAAAATCGAACAATGAAGAAGCAGAAGCCAAACAACAAAATAAGCTCATTTAAAGCGTATGCACCATGCCAACACTTACGACGGAAATCATACAGCAAAATCATAAGAAATATTTATAAAGTTTCACCAACACACGAGGAGGACCAGTTGATCATTACATGAAAACTCAGAGCACAACACAAGACACAACGTACCCCGAGCGGCAACTCAAGAGAACCAGTTGATCATCACATGAAAACTTAGAACACCACACAAGACACAACGTACCCCGAACGACAACTCAAAAACAGATCATAAAAAGAAGATTATAATCCTTAACATTGTAAAGACAGGTTCCCCAATCCTTGGAGGCCTGGGAACACAAGAAGAAGATACCATCCCAGAAGCCTAGTGAACCTGCAAGAAATGAATATGACGTTTATAGATCGCGCAAGCATGGTGACACTTAAGAACTTTTAATGATCCATAACAATGCGCGATACATCACATTTAAGCCCCAAGAAACCTTTAGAATTATAAGCAGGGCAAAAGACATATAAGACGCTGAAAGGATGAACCCACCAGATGAGATGATCGACCAGCAATAAGTGATTGTGAGACGGAAATGAACTTGACTACGGCGGAAGTGGAGGGGTGCACCATTTTGCCAGGAGAACAATTCAACAACGCAAGAACCTAAAAGACTGATTTAAACAAGAAACATGGCGTGGCGGCTGTATTCCAGTGCCTCAGTGAACTTTTAATGGACAAATATAAAATGCAACAATTGAAAAGTGAACGGTTTTGGTAGTAGAGACTCCGTATTTTTTTTTTATAACTAACAATAGGCTACTAACCTCAACCTTGCCGAACCATATTAGGGCCACTCTTCAAAATTCAGCGTAGAGTTCGGGAAGGCGATTAAATGAATGTACTAACAAGCTACCGGTAATATTGTAAATATTGTAATATATATAGCGATGTGTAGGACGTCCAGAATCTAGGTATATATATAAGTGTATATGAATGTCATACCAATTTTTCATGATTTGTATATGATAATAGGGACCTCAGATTATACTATGTTAGGAAGTGTGCAGGCAGAGCCCAGTTAGGCATGTAACATGGTGCGGGTAAGATCTCACCCCGCACATGGAGGTCCACACCGATGAATTGGCATGTGTAACCTAATGATAACTCCAACATCGGTTAGTTTTTCTTTAAAGGGGCTCTGAACTGCCAAGATAAGCAATACTATAAATAGCCGTAAGGGTGCACAGGATTCGCCGTGCCCCGGGCCTGTGGGGTTGGGCGCGCGCTGTACATATCTCTCAGAATGGAATTCCATTCTCGCAAACAAGAGGGTTGTCGTATACGCGCGTGCCCAATTTTAACACAGGGCCCTGGACACTGCTCATCTGCCGCGTTTCCCCTAGAAGCACAAACAAGGCCAGTCCCCACGGGCCAACCACCGAGCGGATGCCGCCGCTGCCCCGCCGCCTATCGGCCACATGCCTCAGTACTGGCATAAAAGCAGCGGTGCGCGATTTTCCGGCACGACTACTCTGCTCTCCGTTTTCACTAGCTGTGCTGGCTAGACTTCGTCAAGCAAATTGAGAGCGGAGTGGCCGTCAGTGTTCGTTGATATTTGTGCACCCCTTCAATAGTTCTATTCGTTACTCTTCTAAAGTTTAAGTGTGTATCTAGTGTGTATGGATTCTGGACTATAGTTAAATCATGGTAGCAAACATTAACAGCTGATGGAATAAATAAATTAGTGACCTCAAATGGATGTCTCCTCATTCTACTGACTAAAAACCCACCTACAGTTCATAAACAATATAAGTGCGCATCCACAACATAACATCAACCCGAGCCATAGCGCTTTCCCCCTGCCTGTGATCACGAAGAAGACGCAGCCGTTTTCCCCCTCGGGACTTCCCCCAGGAGCCTCCATCATGCATACACAGCTGTGTGGCTGGTTTCTTTCATTTGTTAGTGTTATTAGACGTAGGTTGGGCAGTGATATTTTCGAACAAGTAGTATTTTGGGTCTTCTAGGGGTCTGAACAGTACAGCGTAAAAGGTTGTATATGGGGAGGTGTTAATTGAATGAAGTATTAGGCTGGTATGGAACGGAATGCGTACGGATCTTGGGAGTGGGAGTATCTGCGTGGAGTTTTTGTAAGTGAAGCTTAGCTGCTTTATCCAGTTTATGTTTATTGTTGGCAATAGTCTAGACCATGAAACAAAGTAATTTTGTAATTCGGGGATGACGTCATATTTCAATTTATCATCTAATGGGATGTTGCAAAGTTTCACGAGGCATGTATTACTGGAGTTGAATATTTTTACGTACAATGCTGCTTCTTGATTAGGCGCTTTTGGTTTTTTAACGTGTGCTGACACTAGAGGGGTTATGAATATCTTTACCACAGAGAGGGTTAATACCACGCTCGTGATGACGACCAGACATTTCGCGATGGTGTCTGCGTGGGAGGTTAGGGGATCCGTTGGTGTTGGTGGTGTTAAGTTACTAATGACGTATGCCTCAGCCTTGCCCGCACTAGATGCTGCGAGCGCTAGCATAGTGGCTGTTTTAAATTTGAGGAACAGGGCTAAGACAGCAAAAGATAAGCATGTGTTCCAGATTATCAGCGCTACTGAGGTCACAATTTCCGATAGATCCGTTTCGAATGTGGGTGTGAACAGTGCAGGCTCCAAATCGTTGGTGTTATCAAATTGCAGTGGGGCGTCTGCTTTGACATAGTTGTCTGACAATTTTGATTTTATGGAGTCATAGAGCTTAGGCTCACTGTGAACAAGCTGTCTTGCATTTGTGACATTCATGGTCAGTCCCGGTATTTTTATGGTACGAAATTGGGCGATGTTAATGGAGCGTATGAGTCTAGTTAGACTCAGCTCTGTCGTGTCATCACATAGTGAAAATGAGTTTTTTGATTTTTGCACGTATGTGCGAAATGAAATGAAAGAAGTTGATTTACCCGATGTATTGAAAGAAAAAAGTCATTTAACGAGACTATGTGAACAGTTGAGTAGGCTTCTTGGGACTCAGGGAGTTACTTTTAAAAATGACAAATATAATGTGTACGCCCATGTTTCAGTGCCTGATTCTAAATATCATTTATTAATATTCATGTTAAAAGCTTTTTGTTCAAGCTGGAAGAAAAAGGCAAAAATCAGCAGAGTTAAAAAAAGTCGGGTGGTGGCAATATTTTTGAAGTAATGGGGGTCTGGCCAACATCCGCCAGTGCTATTGGGTCATCTTCAAAAAGAAAACATGACGACAACAATAGTAAACGTAGGAAAGTAGGAGGTACAGTTAATGCTTATGAAGACGGGCAGAAAAAAGAAGAGACGTCGCCAATTTCTAAAAAGAACCGCGGTGATAGGCAGAAAAAAAAAGAAGAAGAAACTGAAGTGGCGTCAACTTCTAAAAAGGGTCGTGAAAACGCCAACAATGATGACGGGGACAGCGCGGGTGTGAGAACGTCGTGTTTGAAAACGAAGCAGGGTGTAGGGTCAGCAGGCTCAAAGAAGGTAAATTTTAATTTGAATGAGTCGCCTACTAAAGAGTCAGAAGACAATTTAAGTGATTTTTCACTCAGTGGTGATGATGATGTTGTAGGAGACGATTTAGTGTACGAGTTGAATAGGTATGTAGTAGAAGGAGTTCCTCTCGCTCCGGAGAAACGAAAAATAAAACCAGAAGACTGGTCGCCGTGGTTAGAATCAACGACCAAACATTACGGACTTAAAAAGAAAGCCGAAGCGGAAAAGTTGATTACTTCCTTCCGCGAAAAGAAAAATTATGTAACTCATTTTGCAACTTTACAACTGTACATCGAACTCGGCATGCAGCTGACGCGTGTTCACAAAGTTCTGGCTTTTGAACAATCGCCTTGGATTAAGGAATACATAGAATTTAACTCTGACAAGCGCAAAGCCGCCAAAAGTAAATTTGAACAAGATCTCTGCCACGCACGCAGGACACACCTGCCTTGTCTACTTGTGTATTGTGACATCATGGATTGCCCTACCAGACGTGTCTTGTTCTGCGGCCTTACCGTGGCCCAAGAGGCGGAGATACTGGAAGCCGCTCATTGCGTCCTCGAGGAGGAACGACTCATGGTCGGGTAAGTCATTTTTGTTAAGGTATAATGGGTCATACGGAATATGCGATAAATGTTGAGCAATTCCCGTAGAGTGCTCACATGCATGTATTTCAAATTTGAAACTCGCTACTTAAATGTTTCTTGTCCATAATATTGCAAAGCTACGTCATACACCTGTCCATCTGCTTCGCTCATTAATGTACAAACTCAATTCAAATAAGCCCCAATTTGCTCGTAAAACTACTAGACAAGCTGTCGTGTGACCTGTGTGTTACATGCGTGTGGAACATTACTTCCAGAATATCTCCCAGAGCTTATATAGTATACGTTAAAATTCCCCGTCAGTATCCCACGGAGGTGGTCTTTCTGTCACAATGCACCGAGTGTATTTTCATATGAACCTCTACGTCCAATGTTGCACTGTAAAATTCCCCGCAGGAGATAACCAAGCTCAATCAACCGGTCGCCGTTATCAGGTGGCATGGTCATTAGCCTCGGGATGTGTATCCCGGTGAAATTTCCGATATTGCTCCAAAACTGCTGGAAAACATGCAGTTTGACATTTATAAAATAGCTTTTTAAGAAACGATTTAGAGCTAGGTTTTGAGGACGATTAGTTTATATAAGTTATTATAGTAATGTGTGCAATGAATTTATCATACAACGTATTCACTGTTATTTACATTAAAGGTAACTAAGTCGTGTGTACAAAGCAAAGCTACTCGGGCTATTCATATTTGATATAAAACTGGAAATGATTTGAAACTTACAGTTGCATTATCTTTCACAAAACGTCTCTTACTAATAGTCAGAACGTAACAAATCTAATAAATTTTATCTTGAAGTAAAACAAATATCCTAAACTTCACTTCTTATATAGACTCAATATATATAAAATCAGTAATCATCATCCGATCGTGGAAGGATGACTTTTGCATTCAGCTTAAGACAATGAAAAATTAAATATGAAGTAAACAAAGGGAAAAGCACGCCAATGTTAAGATTCAAATATCAACCGTTCCGGCTTACAAAGTCATATGATTACCTGTGTGTCTGCTGATTCAAATGGCTGATCTTAAGAATAAACAAAATTCACCCAATCAATGTACCAATAATTAGGGTGGCCATATTAATATTTTGAATACAGCCAATGAGTAAGCAGGCTCAACAGACGAACGCGCTGAGCCTAGCAAGATTATATAATAGCTAAGGCTCACGCACGTTAGGTAGATCTGTGAGGGGCAGTTAGACCCCGGGAGGTGAGAAGCGAGGAGTGTCAACGTGTGCTCGCTAATTGAAACTAATGAATAACAACTGTATCTCTGTTCATTGTTAGTGACTCTTTATTTGAAAGTGTTTGTATCATAACTTGTGTTTGATCATTATCAATAAAGACTCGTTCAGGATTGCACACCCATTACTTGGATTGACTCAGCCTTCACATTACGATTCAAACAGAAGCAAACGCGAATATACTCCCTTACCAATAAACTTACATCCACACACCGGTAATTAACAGAGTTAAGGTCACGCTGAACCGGAATGGCTCCCAATTGAGACCAGCAGAGGACGCTAACTACATACATAAGTTATACAGATTACCCGCCGCCTCCGCCAATATATACGGAGATGCACTGGTAATCCATGTCCCCATACCGGTTTCAAATTTGCGCACAACATTCACACTGTATAAAATTCTCAATATAGGATCTCCCTTGTCTTCAAAATTAGGATACTCCATAATAGATGAAAAATCACTGCCTGCTGTGCTGGCGGTGGACAAGACGGAGTCAGTCTTCACGTTTCTAACCAGTGATGACGCTACCTCTTGTTTGAAAGAATATCACGGATTCTGTTCAAAACTGACACATATTAGATCCAAACACGACCATAACTGCGCCATCGCAATTTATTTTGGACACACGGGAAACATACACAAATTTTGCAACTTTGTGGTGTTCCCAAATAAACACATGCCACCCATCCTTCTCAGATTACAAAACGGATGCTATCTGCTAAATGAGCTAGGTTCAAGTATATCTGTAAATTGTCCAGAAGGATCAAAGTCCATGCAAATTGAACGACAACAATTAGTGTCCTTACCTTGCAATTGTCACCTGCAAGGGGAGACAGCAAGCACACTGCCTTCAATAATAAATTGCGAGTACAATAGCCAAATACAGTCTCACTTTACATATAATTTAGGTATAGGGCTTCATTATAATTTTACAAAGCACCTGGACTTCGAGGCAGCCTCAAAATTGATGAACCGTCCATTCAGTTCTAAATCCCAGACTTAGACAACTTACAAGCGACCCTGCTAAAAGATTCACAAAAGGACGATAATTACAGGTTACAGATGAGCGATATCGTTCGTCAATCATATATAGACCAGACGAAATGGACAAATCAACTGAACCCCTTCACTGGGTTAAACTTTGACGCAGGGCTAAATATTGATATATCCGACATAGTATTGTATATCGTAGTACTGGGAACTATAGGTGGATTAATTTATGCTCATTATAGGATAACAGCTGTCACATTATTAGTAATGACAGAAGTAGATGACACTGTCGCAGTTGTTTGGAGTTATACTCCGGTTCCCAAGGAGCAAATAAGTACGTCAGTGACAGAGCAATTTATATCAGAATACGGTATGTTACTTTATCACTCAGCTTACATAGTAGCGTTAAGCTTATCACTAGTATCTGTATGCTTATCCATAAACTTGATAACCAAGGCAGCCTACAAAATATGGCCAGTCAATTTGCATGCAAAAAGGTTTTTCAAACTATTTTTGTCTCCCCAAGCGTTACAACAGTGAGCTGGCAATATACCTCAGGTGTTCTAACCCTGAAGATTTCACAATTTTATATTTATGTTCTGCAGCTATAGAACGACCTATGTCGAACATTTTAAAACTTCCGGATAATATTAAGGCCACATTTAAGATAGGATGCCCAGTGAACTATTTAAAAATGAGTTATAATCGCCAGTTCACAATTGTTAGAAGTGGAGTCGTTTCAGATATCGAACTTCCATGTCTGGTGGTGCTCGTAAGGATGGATACATTAGCTTAGATGACTTAAATCAAATGACATCTAAGCGTGAAGAGGCTTGTAGAATTAAAGATTAGACCATTAAATCTGACTGGCTAAATCTGACTACATAATTTATTGGTGCCGTGACTAGGATGGCTGAGAGATTCATCGGTACACTCCAGCGCATGCTGAAAGCGTTGGTAAATGAGAGACGTAATGACTGGGACCAATATTTACCTTTTGTCTCTTTAGCGTACAGGACGGCGGTCCATGAGGCCACAGGACTCACGCCTTGCCAAATGTTTCTGGGAAGAGAAATATACCTGGGTTTGGATCTGATGGTGGGACTGAATGAGCCTTTAGAACAGCAGTACACCTGCGAAGTAGACTTTGTTGAATGGCAAAGACAGGTCTTCCAGCGAAGCTTCCAGTATGCTAACGAACACCTAGATACAGCCGCCAAGCGACAAAAGAGCCAATACGATTCCCGACCCAAACCATTCAAGTATGTAGTAGGTCAGTATGTGTGGAGGTTTTACCCCCCTGCCGGGATAGGAAAGCTTGCAAAGGGGTGGATCGGACCTTTTAGAATTGTGGGTCGCCCATCTGACGTAAATTTCACCATCAAACAACACCCGGACTCAGAACCAAAACGTGTACACGTCGACACCCTTAAACCATATTTTGGGGCTACTCCAGACGCGTGGGCGAGAACTGAGGAAGAAGAAGTGCCTACCACAGACGAAAACCCAGACAACGTGAACAAACAAGCCGAGGCCCCTGCAAATGGACAAGAATCAGTGGGGACGCGTATAACCGACTCCAGCAAGGGTGACAGTAATAATGTCGGGGAGGGGGGCAGGCACGACCCCGAGGTCAATTTCAGAGCCAATCCAACAGATCTCAGCGGTGACGCCCCCGAGGACACGCCCCATGACGAACACCCTGATAGCTTCCAGGAGATCCACCAGGAGGGCAGACGTAGTCAACGCCCCCGGAAGCCACCAAACAGGATGGATCTATAGGTAAACGAACATCCAATATCAGTGTGGGGAAATGGGAAAGACCAATATGTAAAATTAAATTAAAATAAGAATAACAACAAACCCAATTTGTTATGTATAGGGGAAAGAATGTCTGTAACAAATATGAACATCATCCAACATCGGATTTTGGCAATAGTTAAGGTTAACTTACTAAATGTTAAATACTAACTTCACTAACTTAACCAGTCAAGTTAAAAATTTAGTTATAAACTTGCCACTAATGATTGAATAGCTATGCAGTGCTGTGAGATACCACATCAAGCGAATAGCCAACAGAATGAGAGATAGGAGGGATGTGCCCGTCTAACCATAAACAATGCATGATAGACAGCTCACACTAAATAAATAGATTGTCAAGGAATTTGAACTAAGGCTCTTCTCCTTTTTCTTCTATTTTCAGAAGATGTCACGTCAAGAATTAGCCAGGTGGCGCTGGTCCACCACCTCCACCTCGTCCGAGGGGGAGGAAGAGGCCGAGGGGCAGCCCATCCACCGAACCCCGGGGAGGGGCAGGCCGATTACGGTCCGGCGGGCACCCTCGCCCCGGACCCCACCCTTCCGCAACCCCTCACCACCGAGGCAGCCTGGGGGGCTGCCGGCCCTCCCGGGGCTGCGGCCACTACACAGACCGGTAGCTCGCGTGGCGGCGTTGCCGCCGCGTCAGCCACGGCCACACCAGCCTCGAATGCCGGCGTGGGGGGCCTTTGCTCCGGGGGGCGCCCACTACAGGCCACGCTACCCCCGCCGCTCCGCGCCCCTGCGCCGGCACAAGTTCCAGTGCCTGCCGCCGCTCCAGCAACCGCCCCAGCACCCACGCCAGTGCTGGCGGTGCCCATGGTACCGGTAGTGGTACTCATGCCAGTTGTGTGGGGCACATGGAGCCCCCAGCAGCAGTGACAATAGTGTCAGTGTCCATACAGTGTTCAAAAGACTAACTCCCGAAGCCAGACTAAAGCCCCTACGGGGCAAATCGTGGGATAATATATTTTTTGGTTTTTTTTTAAAGTAAAGTTTATTAAAATAAAAAGAAATGATTTTGTTCCTCTTTTCCATTTTTCTATTCTGAAAATCATATAGACCTTATGGTCGTAAATTCTTACTTTTAAAATCCATGTGGAACCCTGCTTTGTGAATAATATTTGTCTATGTGCACGTTTCTCATTCATTCACCTCTCAGTTTCGCTGACCACCAAAAAAAAGGGGTGGGGTCGTCAGTTCGACCTCCGATCTCCCAAGTCCTAACCCCGCCAGCATTTTTTGGACCATGATTAGTGAATGGGGTACTGGCGTGGTATTCACAATTTTAATACAAACAGAAACTTGGTAATGACTTCACAAATGCTGAATAACCACTCCGCCGATGGACTGAGCTGATGGCGGGATACATTCTCGATCATATTGAGCGTGTGCTCCAGAGTAAGGCCGAGATACCACTGGACGCCGGTTTCACAGTCCACGTCGGAGTTTTCCGGAGAATCGAGCTCGGCTACAATCACGCGATCCACTTCGTGGGGAGTTTTGCCGAGAGGGAGCGAGACGTCAAGCGTAAAAGGGGTGTCATTTCCATTGACAACTCAGACAGCGCCTGCCTCCCTAGAGCCATCGCGGTGAGCGCGTTTCACAGGATGAAGGCTCCCGGCGAACCCCTCAGAAAAATATTTAGACATTCGTGTTTTGAGCAGACTGTATGAAAAAAAATTTCTAGAGGATACGTACATTTTATATATCCACAAATAACATTTAGGATATCTCAAAAATACACTATTAGCATTTTAATCAAAAGGAACATAAGTAGGAATTTAAAATCTCTTGGATCGATTGTTAACACTGTGTGCAATTTCATCGAACAGAGTACTGGTACTTGTATTGGCAAATTTAGTTTCAAATTTTCAATAACATACAAGGTGTAGCCCACATTCCTAGTAAATCAATTTCAGCACGTTATGCTTTGCTAAAAACTCTAAAAGATTCAAAATTAATATCGTCGTATTATACAACAGACCTTCAAAATTTTATTTAGTGTTCCATTGACGACCCTAAAATTTCATTTCAAATTTGGGATACATCAATACGGTTTGTTGTAAAATCATTCATAGGCCGGAAATACATAATTAAGTTTGCAAAAAATCATTTCCAGTCATCATGACATTTAATGTCAATATTTTTGTGAATGTCCTGTTGTCATTCTTTCGTAAGACTACAGAACTAAGGATCTGTTCACATTTATGGTTCGAGGGGTTGCAGGATGCGGATTTTTCGTTGTTTGCAAAATTTTTGCAAAAACAATTTACCAACCAACAAATTCCAATGGAAGTCCAATTTGAACTTCATGTAAATAGAATTTCTAAAATTCTATCTCCACTTCTTGGCGACCATTCAGTTTTTTTAAAAAACAGTAAGAACAAGATCTTAGGTTCTTTCACAGGTACTGGAACCCATTACATTCTAGTTGACGTAGCCGCCGGCATTCAAATAAGCATCGAGTTTAGCAGATCACCTATGACGACAACCCTTAAAAGACCACTACCTGAACATGAACCACAAGCCAAACCAGCCCCCAACACAAAACAAGACCCCCAACCAGACCCATCATCTCAACATGCAACTGTTAAAAATGCCGCCCCATCTCCAATCGATCCGCCAGCTATGATCGACGATTTAAAAGTAACTAACACACCAAATACCGATTCCGACGCAGATCAACCACCATCACTCAAACAGAAGAAATTAGGCTAGGCTTAGAAGATCTAAATTCTGTCCGATGACTTCTCCAATACACGAGATCCGCCCAACGCATGATACAGCAAACGTCTACCGTAACTATGTCATTGTTACATCTGCGAACATATCGACAGCAAATACAATGGCTACATATCGGCCTCCTCCCAGACCGTCTAATTCCAGTACAAACACTGGAAAGGGCCATACAAAAACTATCGCCACAACTACGTACCAGGAACTTAAAACCTCTACCAGCACGAAGAAATACTAGGTATTATTACAATTTCGCGTGCACAATAGCATACAAACTCCAAGACACACTGGTGATTTCGATTAAAATACCGGCTTTCATAGATAACCCAATCCTAAATGTGTAAAAAGTAGACAGTTTTTCAATGCCGCACCACGCACCAGAGGGAAACCATGAATCAATTTCATCAAAACTACAGGTAGAGGAAGATTACATGGCAATATCACGAGATCAGACAACTTGACAGAACATCAATACAATCTTTGTGCATAAAAAGATTTTGTATGCGAATACCCAACATTTATGTATAACCAGAAAGCAGAAAACTGCTTGTTCACCATTTTTATAAGCCAGAAAATAAAGAAGAAATGTGTTTTCTACCATTTAAACACCGTACAAGAATCGTCCGCCATTCAGGTAGGATTGTACCGTGAGATGTTTAATGTTCAAGGCCCAATAAGGGTATTCAAAACCCCTTATGAAATAAATGTTTTCAATGATCGGCTCGTGTTTAATGCGTATGCCGGTTGTAAAGTGATTGAAGTGGAACTGGATCCATATTCGAGTGTGAAAGTCAACAGGATTAGCCACAGATGTCTCCAGCAGGCTTTTGGAAATGGCTACCGCACCTTAATCAATAAATGGGGGTTTGCCAACATTTTGGTTGGCGTGGATAGCCCATATAAGTCTGTAGCTATCAATTGCAAGGTCGTGCACATGTTGAAAGACATGGTGCTGGGGAGCTCATTCCTACAGCGCCATCATGGAAGTATTGGAGCTGATGACATAGCGTTGATAACGCAGGACGCTGGCCCTAGTAAGTGTTTTATTATCTATTGTTTAATCATGTTTAAATGTTACTATGGCAAAGCAAGTGTGATTACTTAACTTGCCCATCGGATGATTTTAAACAATATAAACGATTAAATGTTAGCACTTTTTACCAACCCTTGTTTATCCAAACATCATCACTGAATTTGTGATCTTATCTTAAAATTTGATTAAACTAATTCTTTCAGATTGTGCTGCTCTCTTCCCTGAACAAGAAAATGGTTATCTTTGTTACCAAAGACAACTTGCCTTTTGCGAGGCTGCCAGCAGAGGTTCTGTTCCCGACGAGTTTATCCCAAAAATGGAAGATAAAGGTTAGTAGAGATATAGTAATGCTCTTAACCTGACCATATAGCTTCTTGGTCACGCAACTATAGCAATGTCAACATCACCTTGCCCTTGGCTGCATAATCGCACAGTAATGATGGTGTAGGCACTTGAGTTAGCTGTGTAGTGGCTTGGGCAGGCAAAACCGGGTCACTCATACTATTCAATGTCAGTATTAAATCATGTGACTTGGGTGCTTAATTCAGTTTAACAAGTTCAAATTTGAACATGTGTCTGTTTGCTTGTGTGTTGTTGATGGAATTAACTGATTTAGAATCGTGTACATGCTATAATAGTTAGTGGATACTTAATGTGGATAAGTCTTGACTATTTGTTGTGAAGAGTGGGCATATTATTGCAATTTATATTGGTTTACTCTGTTCCTTTGTGTAGTGTATGATTGTTTTACAAACTATTCTAAGATATGGGCATTCGCGTATACCCCTAGGTTGGATATATCATTTTCAGGTGAGTTAGCAGTTAGCCCTCTCATTGGAATATAATCATTATGTATTTTTGCTGTTGTGGCAAAAACAGTTTTGTGTGCAATGTAGCCAGACGATTCGTGAGGTGGTGCAGTCGGTGTTGACGGAATAGGTTCGAGATAATCTCATTCTTGTAGTTATTCGGCAATTCACTCAGATGTTAGGTGTTTGCGCCAATTCGCGGCAGCATGGGAATGTGTTTATTGCCACTGTAGCATTGACGCAGAAGGTAACCTTTTGTTTGAGGATACATTCTATGCGGAAGGACTAAGATTCGTCATACGAGAGAAACGTGGTGTTGAGCATTACCGTGTGTTGCCGAAAATAGTGTTGCCCTCTGGTGCCGATCTATCGGAATTACGACGTACACGATCCAACCCGGTCAGCAAACATTAAACTGTAGTAGCTTACAGCGTCTGCCTTGTCTCATTGGTGTAATAATGTATATATTTTGTCAGATAACTTTGTGTAACAGTGAACACACCCTCCCTTTTTTGATGTATTATGGAGGAAGAGTAGACCAAACCTATTACCATATATGGATATATTACCTTAGATTAGCACATGTTGCCATATATAACCAACTCATGTACTATATAAAAGTAGTATTGTACGTTAAGTAGATGCATTATAAGGTCATAAATCAAGTTATCCATATATAGTCAGAATGATCCACAAATGATAAATTCGAAGGCAGTTTATCATTTGATAAAAAAAATAAATTATTTTTTTATTTTTAAGATATTAGTAGTATATTATTATACTAGGGGATTCAAAGAAACTCGGAAGGGTATCATGATCTGAAGATTGATATGATTCAAATTTAGATGACCATTTTGCGAAATTGTGCAGCAAAGTTTGTAAATTGTTTAACAGTTCCTTCTTCTGGCACTGTAAGTTTTTGTAGGTTTGAAATGCATATGCCCGTATGTGTGTCTAACTTGTTTTGAGACGTAAATGTGCACAAACATTTTTTGCACACGTAGGATCTGTACTTCTTCTTTCCTCCTCTCGTACCAATTAGTCTACTCAAGGATTTTATGAGGTAGTAATGTTTGTTATACAATAGTAGATCGATTTTTCGTGATGGAAGAACTCCATCTGTGTTCTTGCTGTTGTAAAGAGGAAAGGGTTCCTTTTTTTCAAAGCCAAACACGTTGATGGATAGGCTGTTTTCTTTTTCAAAAGCTGGAATATTTTTTAGTTTCATTGGAAGCCCGGTGGAAGGCAATCGAAGATGCCGCATTTTGTCGGTGTAGTTGGTTGTTCTTTGAGGATTTCGTCGTACGGGGTATAGATGTCCCAAGATGCAGTAAAAAAGCACTTATTATCGCCGCATCCAATGTTTAACCATGTTATATTCCATCAGATCCTAGGTTTAAAATTTTTCAAAAAGTCTTGTTAATACTTAATTAGTAAGTTTACTTTTTTAAAAAATTCCTGCTTAATAGGTTGCAGGACCCAATGTCGGCATTTATTACGAGTTCATTTAATTTCTTTTTTTAATAAAGAGCCACGATGACCAACCCTCGTCCACACATCAGCCAGAATCCGATCACGAATCCTGCCACAACGACCCCGAACCAGAATCTTATAATACGGACTCCGACCACGACCACGACGACTGGCTGCACCAATCCGGGGATGAGACTGTACCAGCACAGATGCAAGCATCTACACAAAATGTACGTACTTTTTTTAACATCCATTCCATTAAGTCTAAAAATATAATTTAAAAAAATATACACCAAACAGTAACATCATTAATTTATTACGAGTTCATTTGATAATACTTAATTAGTAGGTTTACTTTTTAAAAATTCCTGCTTAATAGATTATAAACCTCAATGTCTGCATTTATTTCTTTTTTTTAATAAAGACCCACGATGAACAGCCAGAATCCGATCACGAATCCTGTCACAACGGCCCCCAACCAGAATCTTATAATACGGACACCGACCACGACCACGACGACTGGCTGAACCAATCTTTTCACAACAGCCCCCAACCAAGCGAGGAGATCTAACTAGTTGTCATTGTTTTTTAAAAAAAACCACAGTTCACTTTAATATTTGTGATTTTGTTGCAAATGACGTCTTTTTAAAAAAAAAACCACAGCATTAGATTGTTTTATTTTAAACTTTCTGTATGATATTGTTTATTTGTGCTTTTCATGTGTCACCTTCTAAAAAAGGAGGAGGTGCATTTTACATGAGTGTGTAACAAAATACTGTTCAGATTACACAATTTTGCTGTTTATTTATTCATTTCATTTCAGTGCGTTGTAGACCTGAAATTATCAATTTTCTCGCATGGAACAAAATGTACGTATATCTTCACTTGATTATTTTTCAGCCACTTTTTTTTTTTTACAAATGTTTAACCTAATTGTAATTTTTCAAAAGTCTTGATAATACTTAATTAGTAAGTTTACTTTTTTTAAAAAAATCCTGCTTAATAGGTTGCAAGACCCAATGCCGGCATTTATTACGAGTTCATTTAATTTCTTTTTTAATAAAGAGCCACGATGACCAACCCAGAACACATCAGCCAGAATCCGATCACAATCCTGCCACAACGACAACCAGGCTTAAACCGGAATCCGGGAATGAGGCTGCACCAATCAGGGGATGAGACTGTACCAGCACAGATGCAAACATCTGCACAAAATGTACGTACTTTTTTAACATCCATTCCATTAAATCTAAAAATATAATTTAAAAAATATACACCAAACAGTAACATCATTAATTTATTACGGGTTCATTTAATAATACTTAATTAGTAGGTTTCTTTTTTTTAAAAAATTCCTGCTTAATAGAACAGGTCCAATGTCGGCATTTATTTCTTTTTTAATAAAGAACCCCGATGAACAGCCAGAATATTATAATACGGACTTAACCAAGACCACAACGGCCCTGAACCAACCATCTTTTAATACGGACACCGAACCACCTAACCACGAAGGGGACCCTGGCTGAACCAATCTTTTCACAACAGCCCCCAACCAAATTTTCCGTCACCAACTTGAGCGAAGACGGCAATGATGTATTGCATTCTACAATTTTGTTTCGTAATTATTCCTTCCTCCCTTTGCTCGTACAAAAAGGTGCTAACATTGAATCTACTAATTTTCAAAATTGGACACCCCTGTACCATATTTTTTCTGACGCTGGCTCTTACGGATACAAAATTCCTACCCATTCTGAATACACTTGCTTAATTTCTAATTCTACACTAAATAATTATTATCAAGACTATTTCTATTTCCAATCTACAGGGTCCCAATTTTTATCCGATAGAGCCACCGTTCTTGGTAAAATTATATACGCAAAATTATGGAATATTTGTAGAACTCTTGTAACAGATTATAATGCAAATACTAATCTTCTTCACACATATAAAAACTTACTTATACTAGCTATAGAAACCGAAAATATTCCTTTCGACCTATTCAAAATTATTATCACTCCTAATAATATTACCAAGAACAGTTGCGAAATTTTTACAACAGCCCTGCGCTTATATAGATTCGATATAGCTAGATTTTTACTTGACTATTACCCTCACATTGTAATTTCTTTCTCTTCATACCCTGAGGATAATCCTTTACACTATATAACAAATCTAGATAATGCATGCTCACAACAAATTCCCAAAGATATTATTTTTAAATTAGTTAAACATGTCTCTCTTCATTTTATACCTAAAGATCATTTTATACCCCTAAAATATTTATGCGCCATATCCATAACCACTACACTGAAATCGCATACTAACAGTACTTATATTTCGCTTGGCCTCCCTAAACAGCTCACAAACTTCCTTAAAAATATGCCAATAGATATTTTTTCATTATAACCAAAACCTGTTCTATGCAATACATCATCGTACTCCCGCCATTTTGTCTCTCTCTCTTCATGGTAGGCGTCCCCCTTCGCACGCTCAAATTTATACATTCCATGTGAAAAATTAAAAATTAAACCTTTTGTACGTGTTATTTTTCATTATGGTAATTTTTTCTTTCTTACACCATATTTTAGGTACTGAAAACGACTCAACATCAACAACAACATCCTCTCTTCACACCGCCATAGCTGCCAAAAATTACACCCTTGCATCAAATATTATAACCACTCATCCATCGTTGGTCGAATTTGTAGATGACTTAAACGATACACCTTTACAACTGGCAATCCGCGACTTAAACGCCCCTCATGAATTAATCCATAACCTATGCTCAGACTTTTCAATCAAACGCATAGATGAATTTGGAGATAATATTTTGCATGAAGCCATTGAGAATGAAAATTATCAAATACTCCCACTTCTAGTAAAAAAAGGTGCATGCATTAACTACGAAAATCGCCCATTTGATTGGACACCGCTTTATAGTTTATTTAGAAAAATATATAACCTCGACCCTTCCGCATGGAAACCTTATTATAAATGTCTGATTTCCCCCACAAATGTAAACAAATTATATTTTGATCCAAATCGTTTTGACTACAGTGACAATAGTGACAACACTATTTTAGGCTTAGTTTTAGAATTTGAAGTATGGGATATTTGTGAATATTTACTAACCGTTTGTCACGCTAACACCAATCTTAGTCACTGTGGAACCTCATTACCAACATCGGCTTTAATAGCAGGTAAAATCCCTATAAATTTATTCCAAATTATTCTCCATAATTGGGATGCTCGTTCATGTAGTAAAGGACAATTTTTTCAAACAGCTTTAGAATGCCAAAGATTTGACATTGCAGAATTTTTAATCAACACGTACCCATCAATCATAAATCTCAGTCCTCGTCATATTGGAACTCCTTTGTACTGCTTAACTTTTTCAGAAGATGATAGATGGCTGCAAACCATACCATTCCACTTAATTTTATCACTTATTAATCGTGAAAGCCTGCTAACACAAATGCATGGAAGAACTCCATTTCAAAACGCGCTGCTTTGTAAAAATACATTCATGATAAAACTCTTGATCCCTTTAATTCCTAGTGAACAATTGAAATTTGTACACGAATATATAATTCGTACGTACAAATATATATCATTACAATATCTAAGCGCATTTGCTATCAGACATGCTTTACAAAATAACGCTTACCATTGTCTACATTTACCTCCAATACTGATAGATTTCATTAAAACTCTCAATATTGAACATATTTTTTCTTAAAAATTATCTCCATTTTTATCTATTCTAAATTATCTTCATTTTTATCAATTCTACAAATTCGAACATTCACCCCTCTTCATCCATCATTACCCAATAAAAAGATTTTTCATTACGAGTAATCATTACATTCCGAATAAATAAATAAATAAATATATATATATATATACTACTTTTGTTCTTACTTTCTAAAAAAAAAACCTCCATCTCTCTCATATAAATTCACTTCACCGAACTAAACATATCACAATAATATGTACGTGTCTGCACACCTTGTACTACTGTGGAATGAACATCTTCAATAGACACCATTTTTTTACAAATAAAAATAGCTAAAAATCCAAACAGAGCTCTCACTACAAAATATTCACAATACCTCCTACAACAAGAAAACCCAAATCACAAATGCATTATAATATCAATTGTCCAAACAAAAGAATTATTTTACTTTAAATTCATACTGATCCTTTTATCATAACTGTTAAAAATTGCAATCAATTTTGTTCACACTAACATATTGAAAATCATAATGTCTGTGTCTAAAAACACACCCATGTACAACATAAAGATTGCATTATGCTTCTTCTCTTCCATTTCATCACCATAATTAACAGAAGTCTCCACCCCTCCCACAGGGTAATCTATGAAAATAAACAAGTCTAGGTTTACACTTTGAAAAAATTAAAAAATCTTACGTCACTTTTCAACAATGTAATACTTACTGAAAAATTCATATAGACACATTTTAATTATACATGCAAGTTTAATGTATCACAAGTTTATACTGGTGAATAAAACTAAGACTCTTTTTAGAACTTATTTTTCAACTTTTTACTCAATACAATTTACCATATCACTAAATGACTGCACTATAACCTTCGGGACGAAAGTGAAAAAATACATACAGAGCCAATCTTCTGCAGACGCCAGATTCATCGCCGAAATAACCTCTCTAGTACCAGAAAGTATCACTATCACTTCCGAAAAACTTCTTCACAATCTAAGAAGCCAGCCGCTTCAAACGCTGATAGAACTTGAAGCTCCCATTGAATTCATAACTGATATTATCTCCAAGAAGAACATCAATAAAAAGAGCGACAAAGGACTTTCCCCTCTACACTTGGCTATCCGAAAGAAGAAATGGGAAATCATACCCACTTTCTACCATCGAGGTGCCGACATCAACGCTATAGTCTCAAATTCTACACCTCTGTTTGACTCTATAATATACTACGCTCCAGATCAAATTATTAGAAGGTTAATCTCACCCGAAACCATTAACATGCAGACCAAAGATAAAGGTACAGCGTTACACGTGGCAATTTTCTTGGCACGTTGGGCAATAACACCTGATTTACTCGAAGCCGGAGCAGATGTGAACTTAGTTAACGAGCGAAACGAAACTGCACTACACTTCGCCTGCAAGTTTTACTTTCATCTCCCCCTCCCAACGGGCATATTCACTCAACTGATTTCGCCTCATAACATTAATTTGGCCAACAAAGCCGGTGATACACCTTTGCACGTTGCCGCGCTTCACAAAGGCAATACGCTTATTCCCACTCTACTAGAGCATGGGGCGGATATTAACGTGCGAGGATCACGCAACAGAACTGCACTGCACATCGCTATCAGTTCTTACCACCCTATAGACAACGATATCATTTCGCGACTCATTTCACCAACAAACATCAACGTACTATCAACAACCATCACCGCACTAGGCCCGAGACAGAGAAGTACTTTAGAAGTGGCTACATATCGCGGACTACACTCGACAGCCCTGCTTCTTCTAAAACGAGGAGCAGACCCGACCACCGTGATGGGCTTTCAAATGAAGCTTTCACTAGGTGAACTATGTATCATATCCATTCGCCGAGCCATGAACGTCATCTCGAAAGAAACGCTCTCCGCGCTGCCTCTACCACCCGCAATGCTAAAAGAGATGGACATGAGCGGCATCGTCGACCACTTCGACCACTTTCTAACAACGATGACGGCGAAAACATAACATGACACATAACACGACATGAAGACCATTCTGAACAATTAGATAACATTTTTTGTGTTCTTCACTTCAATAAAAATTCTTTTTTTCCCATAAAATTCAGAAAACCTTAAAAATGTTTTTTTTTTTTTTTTTTTTTTTTTTTTTACCCAATAAAGGTGTAGGGGGGCTGGCACAGAAGAACCTTAAGCCTGGGAGGTAGCCAGCGATCGCTGTGACCAGCACTTGGAGTTTACTTGTCATGATGACCACAGCCTGAGCTTGTGCTCAGTGAAAATGTTCAATAGTCAATAGTCAATAGATAATAGTCTCATGTAATGATAGACAATAAAATTATAACTTGGATACAGGTGTTTGTGCACTCAGATTGGACTCATATCCTTTCAATATAGCATTTGATATAATTGATACTGGAGAGCTACATTAATCCCAACATCCAGTAGTGAGAAATAAGTCATAATAAAGACAACCAAATATCTCCTTCCAGGATACGCAAAATTCCTATTGACAAATGTAGAATCACCAGTCAGACTGGTATGTGCAAACAAAGAGCAGGTGTTCCGGGTGAGTACGCTGCGTGTTGTTGGTCTTATATTTTGTTTTAACACTTTTATTATTATGGCGTTATCTACATGGTTCGACGATAAACCGCACCCCTTCTTGCTATGCCATATTGGCCTCTGCTGACACTGGATGAGCTTATACTTTCTGACACTGAGTCAAGTACGCAAAATGCTTCTAGTTCATGTAAACCTATACAATATGGGTGACTATTGCATGAATCCAGGTGTGTCTGCCATGTAAACTACGTGCCACGTCCTTTTATTGATATGTGGCCATATATTACAGCGATCCGGAGTGGGTCTGAGATTTGAACTTTGAGGTAGATGACCACTCCGGGTCCGACACATGGGTGCGAGACCCCACCGGAGTAGCATATGAACATAGGGGGACTGGCACAGAAGACCCTTAGAAACGCCCTCTGATGGGAGTTTCTGGCACAGGGGTCTAGATATAAAAACTTGCCTACACTGGCTATAGAAACCGAAAATATTCCTTTCCACCTATTCAAAATTATTGTCACACCTAATAATATTGCCAAGAACAGTTGCGAAATTTTTACAACATCCCTGCGCTTACATAGATTTGACATAGCTAGATTTTTACTTGACAATTACCCCCATATTGTAGTTTCTTCCACCTCATACCCCCACGATAGCCCTTTACATTACCTAACAAATCTAGAATATGCATGTGCACAAAACATTCCCAAAGATATTATTTTTAAATTAGCTCGGCATACCTCTCGTCACTTTATACCTCTAGATCATTTTGTCATGGGATGACCTAAAATTGTGTGCTTTGGGCAATAACCTCTAAAACTCTCTTTCTGTAGGAGTGAGACCAACCTTTCTGATGAAATACTGGACCTGGGCCCTCATCCGACCCTGGTAATCGCGACGTGTGCCGCGGCTCCTGTTTTGGCAACTAGCTAGCTGTCGTGGCATGCTAGTCAGTTATTCCTGCTACACATCTTGTGAAGTTAGGAACAACAGACATTTTTTTCTTGTTTTTTTTTCCTCTTGGATTTTTTTGGATTATTTTTTTCAAAAGGTAAGTGTATGTTTTTTTTGATAATGTATGTTCATAATTTTAAAGAAAGAAAAAAGTGTATAGAAAAAATATGTATTCCCGTTTAGAAACACTAGAATAAAAAGTTCTGCTGTAGCTGCAATGCAAGTTTTCTTTAAAAAAAGTGAAGAAAGTCTCTAATTTCTCCTGGGATTAAAATAGCTTTCATTAAATAGAAGCATAAATGTCTTCCAACTGTCTTCTACTTTTTGTACACTGAGCAACAGGAGAGAATTTATTTTACAGGTTTGTTATTA
>JAGTTF010006065.1:16139-26436 GCA_019095985.1 Streblospio benedicti
CAAAATTAGACATATACCTAAATTTCAAGGTTTTTCTTCTAGGTTGGGGTTTTTATATGAAGTAAAAAAATAGTTGTAAAAAATTTTTGATCCAGCATTCTGGATTTTCCATAATAAACAAGAATACACTATGTCGCAATAAGATTATACTAAATCAGCTTCTCTAACCTGTCAGAACAACCCCTTTGTGTACTTAAATTACACCACCCCTAAAATTGTCCGGTTTTGGTGCCAAAATTCAAGTTGCTATAAAAAGTTTGCCCAAGGTGGATTGATGGGGATTTTTTCTGAAGCACTATATGGTGTATAGATATGAAAAAATAAGAAATGGAATACCCATATTTTTTCCCTGCTAAATTCTTTTAATTTGACTGGACATGAGAGTCCGTTAATGTTTTTTATCTGCACAAACCTGTCGTGTAATGATTCCTCATGAGAAATAATAATCACAAAACATTTGAAATTGACCATGGAATGTTATTATTGTCACACCCTACCCTGGACCACAAAAACATACCTATTAGTCATGCTTTTAGGTGACATTGTATAGTTTCATACAGCTGGTCAGATAATATTTCATAGATAAAACAAAGCAAGACCTAACGATGTCTGGACCTGTGTCGCGTGTAACAGGAGTTCTTATGAATATGCACATCTACTTATGAAGTTCTTGTTATAAACCAAGTTTCATTGCTCTATATTGAGTAGTTTAAGAGGAGTAGCAGAGAATAGGAGGCAACAAATTCCTCAGTTTAAAGTCTGACAAAGAGGCATAACTGCTATAAAAATTGTAGAATATAATATCCTGCTAATAAGAAGCACACAATTTCTAAGTTCAAAGAGGCATAACTACCAGAGATAGATAAATGCATATGTTAGCTACTCACTGCTATTATATTGATATTAGAATTTATACATAATGTTCTCATGTTCAACAGGACAGTCATTCAGGAAGCACATCTAGTGTTTAAAATATAAGACCACTTCTCTTTAGTGGATAGCAGTATCATAGGCAGGAGGACGTTATGACCAATTTTTTAATTATTTCTCAATGTTATTATGGGGAAAGTAACCCCCAAACCCCGCTTTTTTTTATTTCATAAGGCTGAGGGGCTACCCACTGACGCTCCCCCGAGCACCCACAACTAAACCCTACCCGGGGGTGGAAAGCCCCCAAACACCCCACCGGGAGTTACATGTTTATGTTGGGACGCCCAGGTTAGGAGTAACAGAGACAAGCTTTTGGACAAGCTTATTAGTATAAGATGCACACAATTTCTAATTTCAAAGAGGCGTAACTCCCATAAAAAATTTGAGAATCAAGATTCCCTGTCAATATGCACATCTATGTATGATGTTCTTGCTATATACCAAGTTTCATTGCTGTATGTTGAGTCGTTTAGGAGGAGTAGCGATGACAAGCTTTTTACTACCGACTGAGGGACGGAGTGAGGCGGTTCTTTAGACCTGCTCTGCCGTTGGCGATGCAGGTAAAAAAAACGTTTAAGTGAATGTAAAGCCTCACAAAATTACGTGTAACTCATAGATTCAAGTGATTCAAGCATAATACCAATCCTATATTGAAGGAATAAACAAAACAATACATGTGTTACACTAATAACTATTTGTTAAGGGGGAACCGTGAACTCTCCTCTAGGATTTTATTAAACTTGATTTCTTCACCAATTATGTTTCAATTCTTACAAATTATACCTTACTTATAGAAAATTCCATCGGTCATGCAATTCAGCTGGGTACATGACCTGCCAATATACATTGGTACTAGTTGTTGTCCATAAGATGTAATACATGTTCTACGAATGGCCTACTCACTCTCAACTGTGGTGACCTCATGAAGATTTCTAGCAGCTGTCCCAAAATTGGTATCTCTGAGGTGACATCACCATTTTCATTGAGGGATCCACTTCTGAAACAGAAGAGAAAACCGCCTGACAAATTATAAAATTTGAACATTTGGCCAGCCTTTTAATGATGACATTTTCTGTTGACCAAGAATTTGAAATGATTACGGAGTTGAACTTTTGAGGTCGATTCACGAATTTCTAATTGATATTTATCACCAAAAAAAAAGGCAGGAAGTTGCAAGCTGACCAAGTGAAGTTTTCAATGTAACATTATTCATGATAAATCTGCATGTGGACATGTATTCCATTATGATGCAGGTTTTTATTTTCAATCTGACCAGATAACGGAGTGGATCAATTGAAGATTTTTAACTAAATATTTTAGTTCTGCATGTGGATGTAAAAGTGTCCAATTTGATGCAGGGTTATATTATTCTGCCTGAGGCTAAGAGCAGGCCGAATGAAGATTGTATTGTTAACAAACTGCATGAGGGGAAGAAGATACGTTTTTGATGCAGGATGCAAGATTGTAATGATTTTGTTTATATATATATATATATATATTGCGTGTGAGGCATCAAAAAAATTGCCTTGTCAACGGAGCTGGAGAATGAATCAATTTTATATTGTATGCTTTCATGAACTTACCAGTGTTATGCCATAACTTCAAAGTTACGGTATGGACTGCTACTCTTGAAGCACTGGTGACAAGTTTTGAAGTTTAATGAACGCATAAATGTACCGATAGATGATGTATCTGCACTGGTTGAAATCTGAAATTTGAGGACAAATTTAATCCAACCAAGGGGGGACGCCACATGTCAAGTCTGCAATTTTACAAATCATCATATTTTTTTCAAAAAAACATTTGTTGGCCTTTCAATGCATGAAGAAATTGGCCCAATTATTGTGTGATTTTAACCTCATAAAAACTCACCTGTGGTACCCTAACGTGATGACTGACGTGATTCTGCTGTGACCAGGTCAAGGGGGGACGCCACATGTCAAGTCTGCAATTTTACAAATCATCATATTTTTTTTTTATTTTTGTCAAAGTTCTGAATGAACTGTTCATCTTCACATGTCTGTTCCTATGTATTTGGTCGTTAAAGAATAACTGGTACTAACCATAAGGTGTCTATGGGGATTGGAGGACGATAAATCAAAATAAACTTGAAGCTGTCCGCGTCTGTCACTCAATGCACTGCCCACGCCGGGAACTGCGCTACATGACAAAAGCCGGAATACTGCCGCAGTAATACATTTGTGTACTTGAGTCGTACGTCGGACGTTCTAGGACAGGAGACGTATAGTCCAGGAAAAGAAGGAAATCCTACCCCAGAAGATGCTGACTATGATTGTTGTGTATAGAGTTTTGTTAGTATATCTTGTTATTATTTTTTATCATTATTGGCTCGTAACGTTTCATTTTTAATATCTAGGGTAGCACCATTTCATTTGTTGTTATGTTTCAATGTACATATGGAACAGGGAGTCCTAGAATGGGGTTTTGTCTCTTAGGAATGTCTTGTTGGTGTTTTTTTTATTTTATCTTGTTACCTAGTAACTCTAATGTTATTTTTAATATTTATGTTAGCACCATTGCATTTGTTGTTATGTTTCAATGTACATATGGAACAGGAGAGTCCTATGTTGGGGCTTTGTATAATTTATGAATGCCATGTTGTTGTTTTTATTTATATTGTTACCCAGTAACGTTTACTGTCATTTTTAATATCTCGGGTAACACCATTGCATTTGTTGTTATGTTTTAATTTACATATGGAACAGAAGAGTCCTATGTTGGGGCTTTGTATGCTTATTAGAGCCATGTTTGTTGTTTTTGTGCCATTTCATTTGTTGTTATGTTTTAATTTCCATATGGAACAGAAGAGTCCTATATTGGGGCTTTGTATGCTTATTAAGTGCCATGTTTTTTTGTTTATATTTGGGAAACTCGGGACGAGTTTTTTCCAACCAAGGGGGGAGTTGTTGTGAATTGACGTCTATACGTCTATACGTCGAATATACGTACGTTTAGGGAAATTGACGTAAATAAGTCACACCCTCCTCTAAATGATTAAGAGGACTACTTGTCCGCAATATTGGGGGGGCGTCAAAATTGGCGCATTGATCTAGTTATATTTTTATCCTATATATTTAAAACTGTGTGTATAAAATATTGCATGGTTATATATATTTGTTTTACTATTTTAAATTGTTGTTTCAATGTGTGATTTAAGTGCGTATGTCGTGTGTTTTGTATTGTTTTGCACTACGTTTTTGTATATGCATAACAAGGTAGGTGAAATGGATTTTTAAAATAAAACATTCTGGGCACTTCGGCCCGGGATATCAAAGCATACACTTCGTGTTGGATTTTCATTTAAAGAACAAAAGTCAAACCTCCTGGTAGGTTTCATCTTTATTGATCACATACAAAATAAGAGTGGACACTGGTTTTCCTCTACTGGTAAGGTGAGCCATTTTTTTACACGTACATACCATTTTTTTTCTTAAATTATCCTCACGCAAACACACAGTTCAAACATACTCCGTCTCTGTCAGTCCGACAAAAGTAACCTATAGGGAAACTACCGGGAGCTGGCAGAGGCACAAATTACCATCACGCAAACACACAACAATATACTCGTTCCTGATTCAGTCCGACAAAAGTATCCTATAGGGAAACTACCGGGAGCTGACAGGAACAAAACTCGCATACACGCTTACATTGGCGAGCCTTGCTGGTGGAGTGGAACCCGTGTTCCACTCATCTAAAAACAATAACAACCTCACGTAAATTACGACAAAAGCGTTTATCAAGAGGCCTGATTGAACCACTTCTATTGAGACCACCTTACAACATTTTATGCCGTCAAAAAAAGCTTTTTATGGAGGGGCCAATTTGATCCTCAACTGAGGTGGTCTTAACAGAGGGTTTTAACTGTAGAAACTCCAATTAAGACCATCTCTCTATGGAGACCACTTCTAAATTAAGACCACATCTGGCAGTCACAAGCTTTTCTAAAAAAAGGCCCATTTGAACATCCATAATAAGGCCACCTCTCAATTGAAGTGCTCTTAATTGAAAGGTTCTATTAGTACTTTAGTGTGTCCAATTGAGAGTCCTTCTATTGATAGCGCCTCTGTATTAACTTTATAAAAACATTTTGACAGTCTGATGACTTTATAATGAAACCAAATTGAAGCTCCATAATAAGGTCACCTCTCAATTGAGGTCAGTCCATAATGTGGTGTTAATAGAGAGGTATTACTCGAGAACCTCTAATTAAGAGCATCTCCTTCATTTGCCTGTATAATAAGACCATTATTTCTAGTTCTAGGCGTTTATAAAGAGGCCAATTTGAACATCTGTAATGAGACCACCTCTCAATTGAGACAACTTGAGGTCAGTTTCAACGGTGCTATTAATAGAGAGGTCCACTGTAGAATGCTTGACGTTTTTCGAGGACGCTTGACTCTTTTCTACAAAATACGAGATGTAAACTGAGGCAAATGCACAATCTGTCTGCAATCGTAGAATGGTAAATATGTGAGACCAGAAATACATGAGCGTATAATTAAATGACCAGTGTGTCATCTGATCTCATTATAATCAATCATGTTAATGTCTGTTTAATATTATTGTTCATTTTAGTGCTCATCATATACAGAACGCTGATCATATACCTTTGAATATGTGTGCGTTATTGTTATTCCTATAGGTAAATTAAAATTGACTGAGCTTGACTCATGTCTCCTTGTCCTACCAATGATATTTAATAAATCAACACGCTTACCATCTATATATTTGGTAATATATTGAAACAGACGTTTAGTATTACACACACATGACCTAATTCTAATAATTATCTCTTTTTTAGAAACATTCTAATAAGTATTTCTGTGACAGTTTACTGCAGACTTGCATGCATGGACAAAGTGACAAATGTCCCTAGAGAGACGAGCCAAATGAAAATGCCTGAGAATTTTTTTTCTGAAAAATCCAAGTTGGATTGCATTGAAAAACATGTTTGTTTTAATGAAGTTTTTTCATCAAAAAAAAATTGTTTGATCAAGTTAAACACACAAATCCAATTCGTTTTAAGCCTGGATAAAGATGCTGTTTGTCCAGTGGAGTGTGTGCATGTCTCAATAAATTATTTGAATTTACAGTACAACTTCTTTTATTAATTCTACAGATGGGCCCGACTTCAAGTGGTCTCAAACAAGAGGCGGTCTCTATATGGAGTTTGTCATTGGAATCATTTTGAAAGCCTGGAAACAAGAAACATGATCTCATTATGGGGGTGGTCTCAATATAGAGGTGGTCTCAACATAGAGGTGGCCTTAATCGGAAGTTCTGCATTACTAATTGATGGACAAAGTGTTTTTTTTCATGTTATATATAACGTTGAACCTTTAATTCTATCTATTCACATCTATATTGATACCACCTCTATAATATGACATTATGTAGAAATTGTAGATAATGTCAATAAATCATTTCTTTGTACAAGAGAAAGCTCAATATCCATTATATGCACCAGAAAAGCATCGGCGTGACAATGACAAGGGTGTTTTTTAATTTGTCTGTAGCTTGAAAATTAAGATAGTTATGAAGACAAACACCTTGAGACGTTTGTACAGAGGAAATGCTGGCATTTTAATAGCAGCATTCAATTGTTGTGTTACCGCAACAACGGCAGGTGTCCTGAATATGTAAATTTTCTCAATTTTCAATGCGTCAAGCATGTAAGATCGAACATGTATCATTGGTATGTGTTAGCCTTGCTGTGGCAAGATGCTCTATAAAGACTACTCACAAGTGGAATGCAAGTAGTTCCAAACAAGAAGTGGTCTCTTTATGGAGGTTTCTACCAGCTTCTTCATTGCAACAGTAAATGGTTAAGGAAAAAGGGTATAGCATTTTAGCATTTATGCCATTCATCAATGATTTACTAATAGAGAAAAAATTAAACCACTTTTTAAAATTTTAATGTTTGCAGTAGGCCTATCTACAATGAAAGTGTTCACTAGACGTGTTAATAAGTTGCGTTTACAAAATGTTATGAACACATTCTTAACAGATTTGTTAACAACATAACAGGTTGGAAACAGGGTGTTAATGACATAACAAGTTGGAAACTGGTTGTTAAAGACATAACACGCTGGAAACAGGTTGTTAACAACATAACACGCTGGAAACAGGTTGTTAACAGTTAGTTTAGAAGTAGTTTCCATGAGAGTTTCCAACGTGGTAACTATCATTGCCTGTTTACAAGGCCGGGAAAAAGTTATTTTCTCTTGTGAGAACTGCTGCCGACGATTCATGAAGGAGTGTGAGTATATAGATGGGGAATTGGAAAAGATGCTGGAAAGCGGGGTGATTCGCCCTCAAAGTCACCATGGGGAGCACCGGTGGTCCTTGTGTAGAAGTCTGGCGAGCTCCGGTTCTGAATTGATTTTCGGAAGCTGCATGAGGCCACCAATAAGGATGCTTATCCCTTACCATCTTATTGTAAGTTGCAAACCGGATCACAACTAAGGCGTTTGGCAAACTAGGCAATAAATATGGGAATCGAATATCTAGTATTTCTATCAAAACAAATGGTGTTTTTTGCTGATGATCGAGTGATGCATGTCAAAAGTCCACGACGATGAATAAATCAAAGTTTGAACATGTTTTCGGTTCGTAATATTGTAAATAGAAATATATTACTATGAAATATGGATGGTTCATGTTGTGTTTCTTGTGTATCTTCAATAAAGTCTGGCTGCAATTAAGAATTACTGCTCATACTACAACATCTTAAATCGCTCACAGAAAATGTCAAATGAATCATCAATTTCTCGAAATTGTCAAAATTAAACTTGGTGCTGCATGTGTCTTTATTCAAAGTTTATGAAAATAAGAAACTAGACAGTCTCCTAAATGTTTGCTGTAAATGTAAATTTGTTCTGATGAAACTGATAGTGAATAACCTCGGGTGAATAACGTGTATCGCAAAATGCACCTCCTGCACTCAAGAGTCCTATACTGATTTTTTCCATGGCTCCCAAAGGGTTAATTAACCCACAACAGTCGTTGATGTGCAAAAATAAAGCTACTTACTTATATTGTTGCATGATAAAAAAATATAATTGCATGAGGATGTGATAGATACTATCATTTTGTAGGTTATCCATGATTAAGTACAGTAGGTGCAGCGACCACGTTTATCAACATAGAGTGTAAGCTCTTGAAGCATATTTAAGCCAGACGCTTGCATACTTGCCCGAGTGCTCAAACTGCATATTTTATATATTCTTTTTTTTTTTTTTTTATTGCTGATGCGATTTGTACACTAGATACCGGACACTGCACTCCTGAATTATCAAAATTTATGCAACAGTACATCACTGTAGGAAACGTGAAGAGGGTTATTGCAATAACCCTCGTCTCATAAATGGCGGCCAACACCTGCTCATTATCATAATTTATACATATGCTGGTTTCAAAGAATCAGCCTTAGTCAAGCGTGCATCGCTGTTGCAGATTAGTAACAGCGCTTTTCGATATGATATGTTAGCAGCAGGGCGATAATAAAAGCATTATTGCTATCTTGATCTGGCGAGTTACGATAGATTCCTTAAAATATGTAGAATATTATGGTCTCAAAGTGTAATAATAAGAATCAGCATCAATACTTTTGAATAATAGAACCGTTTAAGTGCAACCGGCTGGTGCAAGTAACAATATATTTTGATTTTTTCTATGGAAGTTATATCTTGCTGGTTCCTCTGATTTCGGGTTAAACGCAGTACATTCCTTTATCACAAGTGAAAATCGGCGTTCATTGTATTTGAACATGGACTAAAATTCTCCCTATAAAGATAGATTTGGTCACGAGCTATTGCAGAATAAAATACATATATCACAACAACTACATTACTATATTTATTTCTTAGTGATGGTAAAGATTAAATGTTGTAAAATAAAAGAACTGCCAAATTTTCGGGGCTGAAGTGTAATTCAATAATCAATAATTAAATAATCTGTGACAGAACAAAGAGTTAAAGTTTAGGCCATCCAGTGGTCAGGGATTTTAGCATCCCTGCAAGGGTTAAAGTAGTTTCAATATTGCTTCTCACTGGATTAGGATAGATAATCCCCGCGGTCACACTCACCTTGCTCGTGTTGATCTTTCTTATTAAGCCCCTGGATAGGATTAGGGACCTGGTACGCTGTATTACTGGATGACTTAGAGCTCACTTCTCTTTTAGACACTGGTCAGGCAGTTTAGGGCTGGCAACCTTTCCTCTGTTACGGGGGAAAGGCTCTCAATCTTCATCCTCTTCGGGGCCTAGTCGGTGAAATGTCCCCTTGTCCATGTACTCCTCACTCGTGGGGTGTGGTGGTGCTCTCGCTTATAAAATTGTGTCATGTGTCGGCATCAGTGCAGTCCCTTGTGTAGACGAGGGCTCTTCGTGAAACCTGGTGGGATTATGGCCATATAAAAAGTGAAAGTTACTACTTCATCGTAGTGGTGACCAGTCGTCCTTCAAAGAAACACAACAACGAGAAGTGGCGGGGTTGGTGACAAGCCCCAGTCGACGAAGCGGGTTCACTCAGCGAAGATTCACTTTTTTGCTCGGCGCAAGCTCATCTCCGAGACAAATGCGATTGGCCCCTTCCTTGTAATCATTTGCCCCACTACGTCTGAGTCATGAGCTGCTGATCCAGACTCGGTGCCTTCCCAGCCATCTCCTTCATTTGCAGCTCCTTCTCTAGAGCGATGTGCTTGCTGCAAAGGCCAATGAGTTATTCCTCAGCGAATTGTGCACGCCCTATCCATGTGTCGATCGCTGCGCGGAGGTGCCAGCGATTGACTTCTTTCCATTGTGAGCTGTTGGGCGGGTGGAGTCAGTGAGACTAAGCAACACATGTGCTTTCCACTCGCTAGACAAAAGAAGTCACACCCCCTCCCCAGGGCTAAGCAAGGGGGTAGGCGTTTTTTTGCACTTCCACACGGGGCAGGGACAGGCGTTTCTCCCAAGCAAGCAGGGACAGGCTTCCCAGGCTGCCTCTCACACATATCCAAAGCTCCAGTCACAACAGTGTCGGGTTTCAACCATGAGAGTGGTAACTTAAGTCACTGGCGGGCTCCCTCTCCTTTTTGCTTTAGCCAAGGCAACTTGATTAACCCCGCCTGTGGGGGAAAAACCTTATTTCCCGCTCGACCTCTTCTTTCCACTGATGATCGAAAGTTTGAAAATGTAAAATCTCCTTTGACTTTTGGGAAAAAGGGAAAAAAGATTTTTTTTATTTCCCAATTATTTTATTAAGCTTTTTAAAAACACCAAAGTTTTAAGGAGGGAAAACGAATCGAATTACTGAACGTGGGGAGCCTACTTCCAAAAGCTTTACGTGGTTAATTTTAAAAACA
>JAGTTF010006065.1:26536-38206 GCA_019095985.1 Streblospio benedicti
TTTTCATATTTCATGTCAAAGTTGATGCATGTGTTTTTATAAAGTTTATTATCACAGTTTGAGATTAAAAAAGCCAGTGATTGGTCACATTATTCAATGTCAGAAAAAAAACGATTTCAGAGGTCAATTTGATTTTATTGCATGAAAGTATATTTGAGAAAGTATGATGGACAAATCTGAATTCATATTCCAAAACATTTATTTATACAATGTAAATATATATTTCACTTGAAGTATATGTTGGTGCTTAAATTTTTAAGATATTTCATATCCAGGTATATATGGAAATTGTCATTTTTATATTTTTCAGATTGGAGTATATATTAAAATTGTCAGTGTTAGATTTCTCATATATGTAAAATTATAACTGTTAAGTTGAATCTCAGATGTTTATTAAAAAATAAAATCTATAAATTGTGTTTTTACTGTTTTAATTATTAACAACACTCTAAACCATAACCGTCAAGAACCACCAGCATTCACCATGGAAATATTTCAACAATACAAAACACGATTAAGGTAGACACATTACTGGAAAATATTTTATCTGATTGAAAAAGACTTTTCTACTATATACAAGGACATATTTTCAGTGCATTGAGAAAATACAAAAAATATTGACCACTCGATAATTTTTTGACACACAATTGAACATTAAAGGGAACCTGACAATCTTACAAAAGGTTTTATTTTTTTCTCAATAATGAATCAATCACACTGTATTTTAGTATTCTACAACATGAATATGGGTGCATGAATAATCACTAATATCATTTGAAATTTCTTTTATCATTTTTCAGATATTGGACAAAAACAAGGAATCATCTCGTTAAAAAAATCAATAAAAATTCAAGAATCCATACAAAATCGACCCTAGAAATTTTATGAGCATAGATATTAGCGTCCGTCTTTTTGATTTACGTACCTTAACTATAATTCTAATACGCAGAAGATTTTCAAATGAGTTCACCATGTAATTCACACAAAATCTGACTTATGTAACCTATACCCAAGTAGTAGAAAATCAATAAAAAATTAAAAGTATCCATACAAAATTAAAAAAATAAATAAAACTTTTCATTGACGGACAATATTTTAATGTTCAATCAAATGACATTCAAAACTGCTGATGATGTACCTTTGTGCATGCATAGACAATGAATCATATCATGTTACTTGCAACTTGTGAAGGAAATCTACTACATCACTTTTAAATTCTGTTCACACAAAATAAATTGTAGGAATTGACCACGAGATTGGAGTGTCAATCGCAAAATTGAGCATGCTGAATTTTGCGATTGACACAGCGATCAGTGGTCAATCACCATTCTATCATGACTAAAATCCATTTTATTTTACAATAAATCATATTATAACATTCTCATTGCAAGCCAATTTTGCCAAAAAAAAAAGCGCGGAGACCACTACTATGGCGCTAGTCTAAACTTTTGCTCTCCGCTACACGGGCCACGCCTTGCGGCGTCAGCGGCTGTATTGATAATGTGAGGAGATTAGACTATCACCGTAGTAGTGGTCTCTGCATGCTCTGGGGCGTTAATTACATAACAGTCAATTGTAATTATTTTAATAAAATGACCAAATGAGACATTATATATAGAGATTACTAAAAAAACGCACACAATCATACAAAGTATTTAATTTAAAAAATAACTAGCTGGTCAAAAAACCTGATTTTTTTTTAATATGATATACATTGTAATATATCAAGTTTAGGCAGAATAAATATGAAAATACGGTATCTGTAGGAAAAAAACCTCACTATAACATACAATCACACAAGTGCCTTCCCATCAGGATTATCCGTAAGGAAACCTCACAAAATAAACATTCACACAAGTGAAGAAATTACGGTGTCTGTCGGGAAAACCCCAGTAAAACAAACAATCACACAACTACCATCTCATCAGAATAATCCGTAAGGAAACTTCACAATTATGAACTTCCACACAAGTGAAGAAATTCTGGTGTCTGTAGGAAAAACCTCACTATAACAAACTACCACACAAGTGCCTTTCCATCAGAATTATCCGTAATAAAACCTCACTAAAATAAACATTCACACAAGTACAGAAATTGAGGTGTCTGTAGGGAAAACCCCACGATAACAAACTATCACACAAGTATGGACAATCTGTAAGAAAACCTCACAATAACTATCTTCCCCACAAGTGTACTCTCACTGGAAAAGTCCGAGCAAAAAACCCCACAATGGACCATATTTTGCTGTAACAAGCTTTAATAAATAGACCAATTTGAACCTCAATTATAAGACCACCTTTCAATTTAGACATTGAAAGTACTTCCCAGGTGATAGTAATAGGTTGTTTCTATTGTAGAACCTCCAATTAAGAACACTTGATGTCATTCTAAAGGTGGTCTTAATAAAGAGCTGTTAATATAGCAAAATCCAATAATGACCACCTTCCTCCTAAGACCACCTCGATACTAAGAATATTTTACCATCTTAGTGTTTATAAAAAGGCCAATTTGAACCTCAATAATAAGACCACCTCACCATTGAAAACACTTTTGAGGTAAGTCCCAAAGATGGTCTTAATTGAGAGGTGCTTGTGTAGAACCTTCAATGTAGACCACCTTTATTGCGACCATCTCTATAACAGGAACATGTTTTGCAGTGAAAGCGTTTATCAAGAGGCCTAATTGAACCACTTCTATTGAGACCACCTTACAACATTTTATGCCGTCAAAAAAAGCTTTTATGAAGGGGCCAATTTGATCCTCAACTGAGGTGGTCTTAATAGAGAAGTTTTTATTATAGAAACTCCAATTAAGACCATCTCTCTATGGAGACCACTTCTAAAATAAGACCATTTCTGGCAGTCACAAGCTTTTCTAAAAAAAGGCCCATTTGAACATCCATAATAAGGCCACCTCTCAATTGAAGTGCTCTTAATTGAGAGTTCTACTTTAGAGTCTCCAATTGAGAGTCCTTCTATTGATAGCGCCTCTGTAATAAAAACATTTTGACAGTCTGATGACTTTATAATGAAACCATATTGAATCTCCATAACAAGGTCACCTCTCCATTGAGACCACTTGAGGTCTGTCCATAATGTGGTGTTAATAGAGAGGTATTACTCGAGAACCTCTAATTAAGAGCATCTCCTTCATTTGCCTGTATAATAAGACCATTATTTCTAGTTCTAGGCGTTTATAAAGAGGCCAATTTGAACCTCCATAATAAGACCACCTCTCAATTGAGACCAGTTGAGGTCAGTTTCAAAGGTATTCTTAATAGAGAGGTCCACTGTAGAATGCTTGACGTTTTTGAGAGGACGCTTGACGTTTTTCTAAAAAAACACGAGATGTAAACTGAGGCAAATGCACAATCTGTCTGCAATCGTAGTATGGTAAATATGTGAGACCAGAAATACATGAGCGTGTAATTAAATGACCAGTGTGTCATCTGATCTCATTATAATCAATCATGTTAATGTCTGTTTAATATTATTGTTTATTTTAGTGCTGATCATATACATAATGTTGATCATATATATACCTTTGAATATGTGTGCTTTTTGGTGATTCCTATAGGTAAATTGAAATCGACTGAGCTTGACTCATGTCTCCTTGTGCTATCAATGATATTTAATAAATCAACACGTTTACCATACATATATTGGTAATATATGGAAACAGACGTATAATATTACACACACATGCCCTAATTCTAACAGTCTCTTTTTTCAGAAACATTCTAATAAGTATTTCTGTGACAGTTGACTGCAGACTTGCATGTATGGACAAAGTGACAAATATCCCTAGAGAGACGAGCCAAAAGAAAATGCCTGAGAAAAAATGTTTTTTCTGAAAAATCCAAGTTGGATTGCATTGAAAAACATGTTTGTTTTAATGAAGTTTTTTCATCACAAACAAATTGTTTGATAAAGTTTAACACACAAATCCAATTTGTTTTAAGCCTGTATAAAGATGCTGTTCGTCCAGTGGAGTGTGTGCATGTCTCAATAAACTATTTGAATTTACAGTACAACTTCTTTATTAATGCTACAGATGGGCCCGACTTCAAGTGGTCTCAAACAAGAGGCGGTCTCTATATGGAGTTTGTCATTGGAATAATTCTGAAAGCCTGGAAACAAGAAACATGATCTCATTATAGGGGTAGTCTCAATATAGAGGTGGTCTCAACATAGAGGGTGGTCTTAATCGGAAGTTCTGCATTACTAATTGATGGAAAGTGTGCTTTTTTCATGTTATATATAAAGTTGAACCTTTAATTAAGATCACATCTATATTGATACTACCTCTATAAAAAGACAATATATAGAAATTGTAGATAATGTCAATAAAACATTTCTTTGTACTAGAGAAAGTGCCATATCCATTATACGCACCAGAAAAGGCATCGGCGTGACGATGACAATGGTGTTTTTAATTTGTCTGTAGCTTGAAAATTAAGATAGTTATGAAGACAAACACCTTGAGACGTTTGTACAGAGGAAATGCTGGCATTTTAATAGCAGCAGGCAATTGTTGTGTTACCACAACAACGGCAGGTGTCCTGAATATGTAAATTTTCTCGCTTTTCAATGCGTCGAGCATGTAAGATCGTACATGTATCATTGGTATGTGTTAGCCTTGCTGTGGCAAGATGCTCTATAAAGACTACTAACAAGTGGAATGCAAGTAGTTCCAAACAAGAAGTGGTCTCTTTATGGAGGTTTCTACCAGCTTCTTCATTGCAACAGTAAAGGATTATGGAAAAAAGGGTATAGCATTTTAATATGCCATTCATCAATGATTTACTAATAGAGAACAATTAAACCACTTTTTAAAATTTTAATGTTTGCAGTAGGCCTATCTATAATGAATGTGGTTTATAGTGGGCACTAGACGTGTTAATTAACAACATAACAGGTTGGAAACAGGTTGTTAATAACATGACAAGTTGGAAACTGGTTGTGAAAGACATAACAGGCTGGAAAAAGGTTGTTAACAGTCATGGAAACAAGTTGTTAACAGTTAGTTTCCAAGTAGTTTCCATGAGAGTTTCCAACGTGGTAACTATCATTCCCTATTTACAAGGCCCGGAAACAAGTTATTTTCTCTTGTGTCTGGCACTAGGCAGTCCATGAAGGCGATACAAGAGAGTTCTATAGTCAAGTAAGGAGGGAGATCGCGAATTCGCAGACCCAACTTCTCAACGGGGATGTGCGCAAGAGGGGAGCACTACAGCTAGAGCAATCACTGCACAGCGAGAGTGTTGGGAGCAGACATGCATAAATTCAGCCCGAAGGACGATGCACCACATGGTGTGAGCGTGCAGCCGCCCAGTAATGCATCGGTAGTGAAGAACACCCAACAGGACAAAGAGCGGGCACGATGTGACCCATCGGGTGATACGGACTTAACAGATCAGTCGGAATAACGTTGCGAGACCGATGATGATGACGAGAAGACAGCAGATGGGGACAACGTGGGAGTGTCAGGTGACAAGGCCGCTGCACTGGCTACCGCAGACCTACAGACAGGCGATCCACCGGCAAGGCATGGTGCAGGGGACACACCAAGGTAAGAAGGAACTAGGTTGCCGCAGTTAGAGCAGTAGGGGAACCGAGCCAGAAGACCAGGACCCTTCCGCGGAAAACGGAGTCTCGGGACAAGTCGAACCAGGTTCACGACGGTGCAGGAAGATGATCTTGACTCAGGAAAGGAGGTCCTTCCGCGAGATCGGGGGCATCAAAATTGAGGGATAAGTGGTTATCACTCTGTCAGTGGGACTGCCAAGAAGATGATGGTGGCGGGCCGACCAGGCGGTCTTCTACCTGGGACCGGTATGCAATGTGGAACCAGGAGAGAGACTAGAGCTCAGAGTAGAGTGGTGCAAGGAAGCGGGAACGTCAGGATGTCTGTTACATTTGGATACCGCTGAGAGGGTCCTGATAGACCTACTCAAGACAAACCAGGTAGACATCGCAAAGAAGCTGGCTGAAGAGGGAATCCCCAAGGCTATGACAGTTTGGCGCAAATGGACCTCTATGCTGAAGATTCTCCTGGTAGAGACGCAACCTGGAAAGTGAGCTGAGTTGTGGAGGTGAACGAGCAGAGTGCTGGACAACTGGTAGTGCACTTACATCCCCGGATTTGACCCGCGCCAGGCCTCACAGGACGATCTGGTGTTGGAGACCAAGTCAGAACTTGGGCAGGGAGCGTTTCGCCAAAAAAGAAACGATCAGTGCCCAAGTCAAAGAAGGAGAAGCGACGAGACTATGTGTCACCGTCTCGTTCCTCTAACAAGCAGGGAGTCGGTCCTGTAAAACCTGACCCACCAAGAATTCCGAGAGAACCTATGAAGAAGGAAAGGCAAGACCCCAGCCCCGACCACTTGGTCTTCCTTAGGGCGGTTGTAGCAAAGGTGGAGGCTCGAGTGAAGGAAGAAAAGCAGTTGAGGGCACGGTTGCGTGAATTGACGCACAGAGACGAAAGTCCGGGTCCTATAGAAGCAGAGCAATCAGGACACCTGGACGTAGCCCCACGGGTGCCCGCGTTCAGGGGGTGCAAAGGATCGCGATAAAGGCAAGGGAGAAGTGCTGACCGAAGTTCGGCCGACACGACAAACCTGTTTATTACCAGTCACCGTTCAATGACGCAGAGGAGCAGCACCGACGAGAACAACAGGACCGGAGCGCAAAGAAACATGAGAGTCATAAGCGGCAACGCTACGATTTCAACAGCGACAACTCTGACAGCAGTGAGGAACCAGTGATTCCCCTCTCGGTGTGCTTCAATGATAGAATCAAGAATCTCCAGACGTTCAACAAGTGACCCTGTAGACAGACAGTGTCAGAGACTTGAAAGATTTGAAAGGCTGTGGACTCGAACTTATGATCTGCCATTCATAACAGACCAGTCTATATGTATGGAGGCGGCTGTGCAAACCGTTGCACCAACCTTTCCTATGCCTATCAAGTGCTTTCAAAGGCTGCCTGTGTCTCTATTGCACAATCGTCTGTCTGCCACTTGGTGCTATATATCGCTAGTCAGCCTTCATCACTGATATAGCCTCTATATCACTGAAACCTGTTATGCTGGGTATGTTGTTAACCTGACAGGATGCATTATGTCCGGACCACTTTCTTGACAGACTCCCCAACTCCCTACTCCTCGACATCCCGGCCAGGCACCCAATCGTATTCTGAAGATGGCAGCGGACCAGACTCACCTCTCTGCACATTCTGGGGCGGATCCAGAACCACTTTGCAGTGGCGGCACTGTATCACGGGCACTTGGAGATAGCGAGATAGGGAGTTCTATATCAAGCTGCACGGAGCACGGTTGTTAGGTCAGGGTTCCGAGACGTCCCATAGCCAACTGTCATTGATCAAGAGACCCAGAAGAATCCTCAGACCCAAGGCCCTCTTTACCTGTTTTACCGAGGTTGGCCTGTGGCCCTCCTCCTCACTCACTGTCGGAATTGGTCTTTTCGTGGCCCCTGCATAGGGGGGATGCCCGTAGCACAGTGTGTCAGCACCAGTGCGAAGTCCTCCCTGCTTGGAGGCTTCTCGTGAAACCCCGGGAATACACCCCATGACACCGCCAATCAATCACTATTTTGTCACACAAAAATGACATATCAAGGATTTTATTGTTAAAAAGAAAAATCTTCTTGGTGTATCCTTTTGACTGTTGTTGATACACAATTTGCAGAGTTAAAACATTGTATGTCCCGTTCACGTCAATGTACACTTTATGATCCATTGAAAACCATTCTTCGTGAAACATTTGACCACAGAGTTGATGAGAATTATTTTTTGTAGGATTTGAAAGTTCTACCCGTGCCCCTTTGCATCTAGAAGAATAATCAATAGACGAATTGAACACTGTCACATTAACAACAAATCCCTTTTTAACTTGAAGTGTCCACCTGAATGTTCGATCTGCTGTAGCTTTCTGGTTAATCACACCACACGGTTGCTTGCGATCATATTGGTTAGTATCCCTTTTGCATTCCTGTGTCTCTGATTTTGAAACATTCCAAATGTGAGTCATAATTTCAAGCAATGCCTTGGAATGTATTGCAGGTTTCAGAAGTGGATTGTACAAAGATTTGAGCCAAGTGTCTCTGTGAAGTAACATTATAGAAGATCTGTCCTTTGTGCAGCCAATGAAGTACTGACGATAACCAAAATCAGGATTGTTAGAAGCTGGTAGACACAATACATGAAATCCAGTAAATAAGATAACAATCGCAAATACCACGATGATCTTGTCAGAAACCCCACCCATTGTGTTGGACTTCGGATGAGCTTCTGAGATTAGACATTATCATAAATGGAGCATTGACTTTTATACTGAGCAACCACACCCAAACTTCCAAAGAATTAATTCACATTTAACAACATGTGACTGGTCAGGTGTACCAACATGTTTATTTGTGTGAAAAATATGCATATACCATGAACACTGCGTGGAAGCAAAGAGAGTAACTCGCTTTACCCTCGTCACGAACCGAACTATGCATGAATGCATGCATGCATGAAAATTGTTAGATGAAAGAATATAAATATAATAAGAGGTTGAAACAATGTAAATGTAGAGGGTGGATGGGCACAATGAATTATGAATGAATAGTCGCATTAGAAATTCAATAGTCCTAATTACAATTTGTTATGGGCTTTTACATGTTGTGGATTTTCACACACATGGTTCACCTATCTCATCCTGAGCGGATATGTTGCTCTTTCTGTGTTTGTGAGAATACTCTGCAGCCATCAATTTCTAATGATTATAGTAAAGCGAGTCCACCTGGTGCTGGTTAATGGACCTCCAGAGGCAGGTTAGGTTAATCAACTTATCATGAGCCTAATTGTGGGTGTGGAATCACTTTTGCCATAATTTCCAAACTAAATCTAAATATTTTACACATGCTTATGTAAACTGAAATTTAGGCTACATGTGTTTAAAAGTGACAGAATGGGATTAGAGAAGACTGGCTTTTGTGTTATATATCATAATTTCAAGAAAATGGCCCGGACACAATGTATCCTGTCAGGTTAACAAGGTACCCAGCAAAACAGGTTTCAGTGATATAGAGGCTATATCAGCGATGAAGGCTGACTAGCTATATATAGCGCCAAGTGGCAGACAGACGATTGCGCAATAGATACAGGCAGCCTGTGAAAGCACTTGATAGGCATAGGAAAGGTTGGTGCAACGGTAGCACAGCCGCCTCCATACATATAGACTGGTCTGGTATGAACAGCAGATCGTGAGTTCGAGTCCACGGCCTTTCAAATCTTTCGAGTCTCTGTCACTGAATTTTGTTTCAATAACACTAGAATTGTCACTAGATCTAGACTCTATCGCATCTTTGTTTGCCATATCCGCACTCTGCAAAGGAGTATAGGTGGTTGCACAGTTCCTTAAATGTTGCATTTGAACATAACATTATTATATTGATGTTCAACCACACAAATCATCTTAAAATGTACATATGATTCAAGTTTACTCTCATCAAATATATATGGTTACCCGCATCATGGCTTGACATTAAAATAAAGCCACCCGCCTCATGTAGAAAACAAAATGTTCCCCAGAATATTAATTCGACCGATTAAATCACACAATAGTTTGGATCCAGCCAAAGAGTATTAAATTTAAACAAAACATGATCACGTCTCATTAGTAATAATGGTTGCCATGGTATAAAGATGCTAAAAAATATATCTGTTAACCTCCCGCCATTTTGGTTTAGTTCGGGCAGTGAGGAGAGTAAAGCGAGTTACTCTCTTTGCTTCCACACAGTGCATGAAGTGAAGAAATGTGATATGTTGTAATACGTGGACCTAACAACACGGCGAGAGGATCATATCAATTCAAATCAATCAAATCAAATTATTTATTAAATCAGACATGAAACATATCCATGTAACAAATAAACACTATGTATACAGTATTAACTTGCAGTTATGAAATCATTATACAAATCAGCAGTAGAATCTCTCTATTAGGACCACCTTTTGGAGCAGTGTTAGGTGGTCTCAATAGAGGTGGTCTCTTTATAGATATTCATTCTGGTAGATTTATGAAAGTTTGGGACCGTGAAAAGTGGTCTTATTATAGAGGTGATCTCAATAGAGAGGTGGTCATAATTTGAGGTTCTACTGTAAAAGTATTTTTTGCAAAATGTCAACGATAAGTGTAATATTCTTTTCCATTTATGACCTAATCCACCGAATGCGTTGGTTTAACATTACGTCAGTCTCATAAACAACAGTTTCAGTAGTGCACGCACGCACTCCATCATAGGGGCGCTGTTGTTTACAGTGTACGCGACTGCTGCATCGGCATAGTTTGTTCGCATTTCGCTCCAGACTTGGCATGTACAATCGTCGCCACACGCAGCCCCTGCCCTCACCATTTTCTAAATCACGTGATTGGTGAATTGCCTGTGTTTAAGTGGACGAAGGAAACCATTCAATTACAATTCCTGGGGATTTCTGCACACAGAAAATTGAGATGGCACAGGGTTTTTCTTATATACATGTATTGTAAAAAATCTGCCGATGTGACTGGTGGTGAAACCTATTCAATTACAATTCCTGGGGATATAGCAGCCATGGACAGGCGCATGATGAAATGTTAATGCCTGCTATCGTTTATAAATATTATCTATAGGTGTTTTTCTTATATACATGTATTGTAAACAAAGTGAGTTCTGTATCTGCCGAGGACTGGGATCTTCAGGAACCAGTGGAAGAACTTGCCCAGAAATCTGTGGGCCGGGAGGCTGGGATCTCAGACCAAGGCCCTCTGTCCGTGTCCCGGTGCTGTGTACAAGCCGTCTACGAACCACCCCTGCGGGTCTTATACCGGAGTGGACGCACGTACTCGATCAGAACCCTTGTGCGCTTCTCGTTTGTGTATTGGGCTTTACGGTGAACAGCTGTCTAACCATCAGTCCTGTCTAATGGGGGGCAGAGTAGCTGGTGACACCCCGGGTTTCACACGAAGGGCCTTCTCACGGGAAGGACTTCGCACTGGTGCTGACACGCACTGTTTCAGGCGTCCCTACGCAATACAACACAGAGCCAGGACCACGTTGAGAGAGGCACCCATCGGGTTAACCTCCGTAGAATTGTGTAAAGAGGGCCTATTCGAGATCGAGAATAGGTTGCCAGCCCTACCGCTTCCGACGAGCGCTAAAAGGAGAACTGCCGCTAATCGGCTCAAAAACCAGTACCAGAGAGTACTGGGTCCCTAATCCTACTGTGGCCATAAAAAAGGACAACAACAATACTTAACAAGGGTGTGTGTAACTTGGGGAAAGCTATACCTAGTCCAGTAAGTAGTGCAACTTCTATAACTAATTTTATACTACTTGAGAATGCTACAATTCTCGCAAGACTGGAGACTATATACTAAAACGAGTTTTGTTACAGTATGAACAATCTTATCTATTGTGTATGCATCATATGGTCTTATTGTGTTTGTATTTTTCTTTCTTTGTAGATGTATTTTATTCCAAAAGTAAACCTTTTAATTATTCTATTCTATTTTTATTTTTTAGTGACTAAGAACGCATCCCATTACAAGAATTAGTAATATAGTACTACCAGTACATATATTTATTTATATTCAGAGAGCACAGGCGTAACAGAGCAACATTGA
>JAGTTF010006066.1:0-17379 GCA_019095985.1 Streblospio benedicti
TTATGTGTAATGGTAAGGAAGTAGCTTCATTATTATTTTAAATTATATTGTTTTACTCCATGGGATGCTTCTTCGCTGTTTAATGACTGCTAATTTGTTAACATTGTACACTATAATGTCCATAAGCCTTAACTCTTCACTTTGATATTTTTTAAGTTTGCAAAAGGCCCATGTATGAAAAAAGTGGTCCACTTGTAGTGGTTTAATAATTTCATTGCATTACAATTCTGAAAGTAGGCGCTAAATTGCAAGAAGATATTTGAAATGCTCATGGTCTTTAACGAATTTGAAGGGTAATAGATCATAATTAGATAAATAAAATTTTGCAAGCAGTTGATGTCTGTAAAATATTATGATAAGGGGCATTCCATATCCTTTATTGGTGTAGTTGGTATAGGAATATTTATAGGTGTGTTATTAATTTTAAAAGTTAAAAGTTACTACTTTGTTTGAAAGTATAAATATAAGCGAGGTCTCGTAAAGTTGTGACTTTTATGAGCTCCCGAGCATCTGATGAAACTGTAAGAGGACTGGAACTCGCTGTAAAAATATACTTTTAACCATAAGTTTCTAAGATCATTTTTGCAACATTTCAGATAAGTTTTTTTTTGAAAATTGATAGAACTCCTTCATATTTCAAACTTTAATTTTCAGTTATGAACAGAGACCATTTAGCACATTGATTAATTGGATGCAGGTCCTTTGTCAAACATTATTTCACAAAATTAACTAAAGAACAAATTTCACAATCACCCATGAGTGAATATATAAAGAAAAGTTTTATTAGTCCCTTAATTACATTGTTAAACAATGTGCTAGGAATAAAACCTAAAATTACATTGGATATTTTTAATGACTTAGTTTTTTAATATTTTTATTACTCTTAATGTACTCCCTCTAATTAAGTTAAAATTGTCCATAACATACAGGCGTAAAGTAGATGGTTTAAAGCTTTCAACAAAAAATAATATGCAATATGCAATGAAGTGCAGTATGTTTTGAGTAGCAAATTATCTAAATTGGAGAAAAGCATATCTATGTATACTGAATGTTATGAAAATTAACCAAAGAAATCTCCACAATGCTATGTATATTTTATAAAGTGCACTACTTGGGAAATATGTTGGAAAAGATTAATACCTGCTAAAGTTATCCAAATGAAATACAATGGCATTGATGTAAATATAATTTGAATACTTTTTTTATTTTTATAATATAATAATAATAATCTATGTTAGGTTATCCATAGTAAACCAATGAATAAATATGTACACTATAGACAAAAATAATTTAACTAATTTTAAAGTTAATGTGACATTGAAATCCTATTGTAAAACTTAATTATTACAGAAGTAGAAAAATGACTATTGCAAATTGTTTTCACAACATTGTCAGTGCACTTTAAAATTCTGTTCATAAAATCAAAAACTAATGTTTTCTTCTGACCAAACGGATCTGTACAATTTCATGTCATTAAAAGTTTGATTTTCCCTTCTGCATTTAAACCGTGCTATTAAAATTAGTTTATAATCAACCTTTAATGTATAGATAAACCCTTATGGAAATCAAACCATTAACTGCAATAACTTCTATGGTATAACTTAATTCAAAACTTTTTAAATTTTCCATTCCTGCACAAAAAACATAAATCATAAAACATAAATCTCATTTGAAGTCTTCTAGTATTAATTTTACAAATTGAAAAACTAAGTATTTGACGTTTTATCTAAAATTAAAAACTGCATGTATTTCAAATATTTGAAGAATGCTCCTGGTGTTGGCTCAGTATTTGTTGCCTTTATATATTTTTTCTTGAATAGTTCGATGTGAAGGTTTCTAAGTCTTTTAATGTAGAGATTGTTTAAAATTGTAATTAAAATATTAATTTGTGAATAGTTTAACAACCTTTACTATTGAACTATTTTATTTACTATTGAAACCGCTAGCAATTGATTTATCTAATTTGAAATAGTAATTGCAGTCGAATTATACATTCGCCAACATAATGGTCTTTACGCAAATTTTCATTCCACTACATTTGGCTGTTTTTTTCTTGTGCTCATTGTTTTAATTATTGGCAATTATTTCCACTAAAATGGCGTACTCTAATGAAAATTGAAAAGATGGGGGTAGACACAGAAATTTTTGTGACTTTTTTTTTAAATTCATATTATGATCCGATATTAGAATGTGGTGTTTATATGCTTTTAGAAAACTTTCAAAAATTCTTGGAGTATAAGATCACTGATTAAAATTGAAGACTAGTATGTTTTAATCATTTAATTTCCAAAATGTAGGTTCTTTCTTTGTCTCTAAAAAAATAAATAATTCGTAAATCATACTTCATGAATGCTTATGAAAATCATTTACATGAACTACAAATGGGAAAAATTAAAAATATTTTAGGCTTCCTCTTTAAGTGTTGATGGTAATGTACAGCCAGCAAAACTAGGGGCACATCAATTCGTTCTTTATACATTATATTGCCATAAAACTGGGGTGATAATGTATTGAGCAGGACCATATTGTTTAAAAAACAACTATCTCTCAGCCGTGCTAATAAAATGGAATTGTTTAGAGTTAAAAGTTCCTGTTTATATAGTATTTACGTATATTTTAAATGGTTAAAAATTCCATTCCAACTGGTCCAAATGGGAACATGATATTTGAGTTTGATAAAATTAAAATAGTAAATTTGTGGTTGTCTTACACACTTATTTGGTTTTTCTTTTAAGGATTTAAAGTGGAATTGCACACCGCTACAAAAGGTTTAGTAGATCTAATAAACTGCCTTTATTTTTGTAACAAAACTAAACCATAACTTGGTATAGAGAATCCTCAATTTAATTTTTGATAAAATTCCACATTGCCGGCAAATTTGGACCTGTTGGAATGAAAGTTTTATGGACTTACTATGTAAATGAGAAAGTTTAAATTCCTACGAAAATGTAATTTTTTTAGTACAGGTTATTCACATTAACTGTTAATCAATTTATTTTTTTGATACAATGTATAAAAATGTACATCGCTGTTATGCAGTGAACTGTCCGCATGTAAAGAACTAAGAAAGACATATAACACTTCCACAAATTTTCAGCAATTCCAAACTTTGAATTTACAAATAGCGTACTTTTGATATGGTAAAGTCAAACTAAAATTTAGGAAAGTACTACCAACTTACATTAGGGAAGGAACAATTTCCAATTGTAGTGGATGTTTATGATTTTCATAAGCTTTCAGCAGGTATACTTTAGGACTTCTTTATTTTTAGAGAAAACATTAGAATATTTCTAAAGAGATTTTTGGGAAAATTAGATAGTTAAAATGTACTAGGCTTCCTGGTTAAGCAGTGATCGCATTCCCAAACTAAGAATTTTTTAAAGGTTTGTAAAAGTATGTAAACACTGCTGTTCTAATCACTAATTTAGTCTAAAAATGTTGAAAATTTCTGTAATGGCTTATCCCCATATTTAAATTTTCATTAGAGAAGGCAATTTAAGTGTAAATAATTTCTAATAATTAACAGCATAAGCACAAAAATAACAACAGCCAAATGTAATGGAATGTAATTCGTGTAAAGACCATTGTGTTGGCGAATGTATAATTTTGCAACATTTATTATAGTTCATAATAAATCCACGGTTAATAGTTTATATAGTGAATTTAGATATCAATGTTGTTACTGTACTTTGAAGGTGGTCATATCATTGAAAGGTTAATATTGTTATAACGATTTGACATAATTCTCTAGATTATAGGACACTTCAATTCAAACCTGTTGATAACCAATATATGCAAATGCAGCAAATAATGGTCTGTTACGATTTTTCAAACATCTGTGTTGTTAAAATTTCATTTAATTGTAAATTAATTGGAATGTCCCATCAAAATCATTGAAAGAAATGCAGTCATTGGAAATATCCATTGTAATTTTGTTTATTTCCAGCACATTATACAGCAATAAAATTGAAAGCAAACATTGGCTGGAGGATTGCCACGATTATGAAGTGTAGTATATCATATTGAGCGACACCACAATACAATGTGGTCTTTATGGTGCGTTAGAAACCTCCCCTATTTAACAAAATTAGCATAAAATTGACTCAAAACACTCTAAAATTGCGACAGAAGTGCGAAGAAAATTGAGAGAATTGCCATGTTCCATGTTCCACTATGACTTCCTATGTTCCATGTTCCACTATCTTTTTACCCCTATGTTCCATGTTCCACTATTGTTTTACCCAATGTTCCATGTTCCAGTATCCTGTGTCACCCCCTCTTATTTTAGTGGACAATGGGCTTTGAAATATACAATTATTATCGATAACAATGACATGACAGCATATGACCTCCTGTTATTCTTAGAACTCACCATGGGTAGACCTTTATGGATAAAACGAATGGTTTCTAGGAAATCATCATCATGGTAAAATCAGAGGAAAACACAGTAAAATCAAAGACGAGTGGCAGATTTTTTCAAAAAATATAATTCATATTTCTAACCATGTGCAGGAATGCGGGATTGCAATAGACAAACCAACGTTTTATATGAATAGAAGCGCATTCTTAAAACCTATACATCGTGTATTTAATACTTTTATTTTGAAATTGGTTGTCCCACAGGACAACCAGCTTCCAACTTTTGGTTGTTCTAATTTTAAAAATGGTTGTCCGTGACAACGGGACTATCCTTAGTGTACAGCTCTGGAGTCATCAACCACGTAGCAATATTAGTGTGACTGTGGATGGTAGATGCTTTCTTCACATTATTGAAGTAAACATCAGAGATAGGTAATTCTCTTTGGTAAACATGACAGCCCATGAGTCAATGTTGTTCTCGTGATGCTGTGCTCTCGGATCACTTTTGATCCAGTTGTTTGACGCAGCATGTTTCTACGCGATAGATAACGTTGTGACCTAGGAACCATACAATCATGGTGGCTTTTCAACAATGCGTTATGCTTCCTCACTGATGCCACATTATGCTAAATGTAAAGCTTGTGAGCAAAATTGAGCAAAGGCATGATGCACATACCACAGGTGGTTACATGTTTGAGGGGGGGGGGGAGCTCTCCTCAAAAATGGGTACGGGTGTGCCATTTCGAACGTCAAAACGGTACCCATCGCCGATGACATACTAATTTGGCCTAAAATGTGACTCATATGCCTATATATTGAAGATGAAAAAGGTGACCCGTTGTATATCTATTAAATAATGAAACTATATACTGTTAACATTTTATCAAAAAAAAATATCAAAAAGAAGATATCAGTATCAATCGAAATGAAACTTACACTAACAATATCTGTACATTTAATTTCAAACCCATAGCTATACAAGAAATCACAGAATTTAAACCCATCATTATACCTGACATGTCTAAAAAGGTGACCCATAGAAATGACACACCCGTACTGCCCGACATACAGTAAGACACCCCCCCCCCCGCACCATCTCGCGAGGTTACAAGCAGCTTCTAGACTGCTCTGGACATCATAACACTGGCTGCTTTTTATAACAAGAACTATTAGATGTATAACGTGTTTTGAGAGCGCCTACCCACGCTGTTGTGTCTGTCCAGCACGAGACCCCACAGCGAGCTCCCGCCGGCCCGCACCGGCCAATACCGGCTGTTGTCTACCAGCACAATATTAGTACATGTAGTCAACAAAACTTCACGTTGCTTTAGGCATCGACCATTTGATCTTCAGGGGCGGGGAGCAGAAATTTTGAAAAAAATAACGCAAGGCTGAAAATTGGTGAAAAAAATAAGGTTTCATTTGGCTAGAAAAAAATAAATTGTCAAATATGGCTTTAAACAGCTTTATACAGCTTAAAAATAATTGAATAACTGAGGTTCAGTAATCTAAAAAAAAAAAGAATTAGATGTCAAATTTCAAAAAAAATAATTGAAGCTATGGTGAAAATAGCTGCCCCCCCCCCCCACACCCCCGAGATCAAATGGTCGATGCCTTATTGCTAGAAGGATACGTCGTTAGATCTACTACAAAAAGAAAAATAGATCTCAGAATACAAGAATAACCACAAATTAATAATGCTATCCCTACAGTTACTATTAATTAATGTATAATACCTTATTGTCCAAGAACCTTCGATACATTTATAGAGGTTTGATATCTAGAAATCTGTCTCTGAACGACATTTTAAGCCGCTGCTTTTACCAAAGTGGTCTGACAGCAGTAGATTTCAAGGATTCGCATCAGGCTCGCCGTGATACGCCACAAGAACTCACCTGATAAAATGATTCATGTTACACAACGAACCCTCTCTTGTATTTATCATTCTTTTACAACACTCTTTTTAAAAATGTGAAAAAGTAGTACGGCTGAGTACAAGCATGATAACCATAGTATCACCCCTCTTCGAACAGGGGTGATAACCCTCTCCGGGTTATCGGATACTTCTGGATCATGATAACCAATGAAATTACATGAAACAGAAAGACAAATGTATAGAATGCTAACAGATGTGAAATTTTATTTTTGTAATTTATAATAACATGCCCATTATAATGGTTTATGATAAATCACGCGTTAGTGATCTATAATACCTACCAGCCTGTCTCATTGCCAGATACGAGGAAACACACTTTTTCAGGGAGGTAGCATAAGTATACGCACAGTACGCACGTGCGTGCCTTTTGGGGGAAAAAGACACCATATTTTTAAGACCCACATTTTTCTGGTAATAGGTAAACATCTTTAAAATTGGAAAAAGTCACGAAAATTGTCCATTGCCTACAAATGGAGTGTTACTTCAAACAATTAAAGCTAATTACCCCAATTGTGTAACCCAAGTGCAAGTATCTAACATTTTAACAGTTGAGGCTGACCTTATAGATAATTATCTCATTCAGGTCAATAGGTTGCTTTGAAGTGGCGTTGAAGATGGTCTAACCAAGCTTTTGACCAGCCTCTCTGAAAGTCAGCTGCAAGCTGTGGGTTACTATACTGCTACTTAGAATGTTGTTCTCACACTTAAAGTTCTAATAAGTAATTATCATAACTAAAGAAGGTGGCGGCCTTGAAGTTGCTCTATGTGTTAACCAATGTCTTGACAACAATTACATACTAGTACATGTACATGATTCTGATATGTCATTTAGTACACTGTGGAGACTACCTACCTATCTTAGGAACACTATAAATGATGACAGACTGTCCAATTTAGATGTGTTAAGTGTACACCAAGATGATAATATTGATCCAGAAATTGTCACAGTCTCCGATGTATCAATTTAGTTTTCAATGATGTTGTACACACATATATTTTATTGTAAAAACACATTGTACACTAAATGTATAAATAGAGCTGGAAAAAATATATTTACTTAAAAAGTCTGAATATACCCCCCCCGCCTCTTTGCACTTTTTCACCCCAAAAATATAATTTTCATGTTACATTTTTTGGCATGTCTGCGTACAAACCCTATGACAACCAGTGATTGCCCCACAGATCTGGATCACGGGCTTGTGGACAATGTGGCAGCGAAGGCCTGGGAGTATTACACCTGGGAGTATTCCACCACGGGAAAACAAGGGTAAATCAAGCAGAGACCAAAACCTTACAGTAATCTCACGATCCAGTTGGGGGGTTTGAGGCGGCTAGGGATCATTCACAATATCCGTCACCGCATTTTCAGGCATTTCTGACCCCCCTTGTCATCGTGCATCATAATTCTTCACCCACACCCCCACACTAAAACGCACCATTTTCACCTACTCGTGCATTCCCACACCCCCAAACAAGAGCCAAAAACGTTTGAATGGACAACAACAACAACGGCCATCTTGGCTGGTGGTAATGGCGGTATGTCGGCGGGCGGTACTGGCCGGTTGGGGACGTTGATCAGCGCACGTCCAATTAGAGGACTCGACTCGGCCACCGAGTGACAGCCGCGTCATACGCCGCGCGTGACGGATGAGGACGCTGTTTCCCCGACGTTCCCGTCACGTATGACGTTCCGCTGACGTGCGTCTTTCTGCACTCACTCCGTCTAAACATAGCATCACATTCACTTTACGTTCGTTTGTGTACACGTGCACTTCATGCACTTTATACCTACTCACGATATAGACCATCGTGGGTTTCACGGCTTTCCCATTCACACAGCCTTCAAAGTCCATGTTCCAATAGGTGACAAGGCCGAATAGATAAAGATGAATATAGTCGTACAGAGACTACGTGTCTTATTCATGCAGCAGAGGCTCTCTAGAGCAGTGCACACCCATCCCGTATGTTTTTTTTAAAGTAGCCTATTTAGCATCCAAACATGTATCAAATAATATTACTACTATGAACACAATAGTTTTTGCCAAAGGTGCCAAAGTGTGAAAAATAAACGTTTTAAATAGTAATTACGGGATACAGGTGTGCACATGTTATTTCATAACAAAATGCATCATAGATCATGTAATTTTAATGAACCATAAAAATTGTATTTATCTTACGAAAATACAGGTAAGTAGCTTCCTTTTGACACCTTAAACGTTGGTTCATTAAAAGCTGTGCTATTATGGTTTAAACAAAAAAATATACTGGATGGGTGTGAGGTGCTCTATTAGGACGACCCTGGCACTGTGGTTTCAAGGTCTTGGAGACAGTGATAAATAATATCAGGGTAGTGGTCTCTGTATAGAGACGGTCCCCTCTTGGCCCGCCAAAACACCGTATTTCCATAGGGGTTTGGCATATTTGCTATCGATGACTCGTATGAAACGTATGAGATGCCTTACGTGTGCCCCCACTTTACCAAACCCTGGATCTGGCTGTGCCTCGTTGAAGGTTCCATTGTGAGAACAGCGCAGTTCCCGACCATAGTGAGACAGCAGGGATGTTTACATCGTCATATCTCACCACTATATACGCAGTTGGTATGAACAAGGACTTTAAGGCAGTGTGAGTGATCAAGCCGTGAAAACCGACGATGAGATGTTTGTCATAATAGTAGCGGTAATGGTGATATTGGACCAAACATAATGACACACTAATATAAAAAGCTGTCACTTGAAATAAAATGAAAAAAAAAAACAAACAATACATTGTAAGTTGTATGTACTATGGAAAAAAGTAATTGACAGTCTGATGAAACCGGTAGAAACTCCATTTATGACCACCTTTTTATTGAGACCTGTATAAAAGTTATTCTATGTACTATGTACGTGGATGTAGGTCTCATTTTATGTATAATTGTCTTTCCTTACCACATTTGACTTCCAATATATATAATTAATGTTTATATCACAAAAAAGCTTTTCATCTCAATAGAGACCTTTTCAATTTTTACAAACTTACTAAATGTTCATACATCTTCAAAAATTAAAATCTATTGAGACCACTTTTCACAATCCTAAACCTTCATAAAGCCACCAAAATGAGCCTCTGTATAGAGACCACCTCTCTATAATATTGAGACCACCTAACTACTCATCCCAAAGGTGGTCCTACTAAAGAGGTTCTACTGTAGCGTGTGTTATGTCCACCCCCGCAGACGGCGGCGGCGGCGGGCGGCGCCGCACTCACCCTAGCAACCGGCGGCGGCGGCGGCGGCGTCACTGGGACACAGGAGTAGCGGGCCGCCGACCAGAGACCCGCCGCCGGCGCCGTGAACTACACCGTCTCCCGTCTCACGCTCCCCGCAAGTCGGACGTTCCTCGGACGTGCGTCTTTCTGCTGTCGCCGCCGTGAACAGTTCGTGGAAGCAGAGAGAGGGACGCCCGTACTAAGGTGGGTCATTTTGCTTCCTATCAGTAACCAACCGAGATGTGCATCTCGAATCCGGTCGGTACGATGTAAAGCATTATTAATTTGGCATCTCACGGGACCCCATCGTCCTCTCGCACGGCTATATATGCAGTTGATATGAAGATGCAGGCCCGTAGGCAGCAAAATGAGATTGGTAAGGCCATTTAAGCGTTGTAGTCTATGCTTATGGATTTATTTTTTTTCACAAATGATTGGTCAGGCCATGATTGAATTATTGCATTACTTTACCCCCATCGTCCTATCTCACGGCTATATACGCTGTTGGTATGATCAAGGACTTGTAGAGGTGGCAGTGTGAGTGATCAAGCTGTGAATCCGGGGATGATGGTACCCATGACATATACTTAATAGTTTGGGATCATAATGGACACAGGTTTTGACCTAAATACGTTTTCACTTAATGTGGTGTGTCTACGTCGTAAAATGAATATAATTTAATGTTAGAATTTAAGTACTAGTAACGTCTTGTGCAAACCTATTTTGTGTTGCTTTATGAGCAAAACAGTCTTGTTTCTATGTCGATTCAAATATGCGAGTCCCAACACTAATTATCGCCTATTTCTACATTTATCACTGATTATGACTTCTTCTGACGATTCAAGGAATGTTTTATGAATATTCGGGGAAGATGCTTCTTAGTGAACGAGAAAAAAGGGATAGATAAAGGGGGGGAAAGGGGTAGATAAAATAGATAACATCTATCATAATAATTTTGAGCCAATGGATGCTTTTTAATGGATATATTTCTTGTCTTAAACAAATCTCCACTGTCAAACTTCTTGTTGACTGTTTTATTAAAGAAACTCTCCTTTATGTGTGATATTTTAGGGCGATCAAAAATTCGTATCTTCAGCAAGTGACACAATTATATGGAACATTGTAGTACTCACTATCATAAGGGTAATGGTCTGTTTTAGTGTTGAGATAACACTGGCTTGCACTGTGGTGTCTAAGCAGGCTAAGAGTGCCCATACCCTAAAGCTCACTGTTCTGCAGGCAAGACTGCCACTGTATTGCCATAGCTAAAGAGACATACTCCATTTGCTATATCAAGCATGACGGGGCCCCAAAGATTGTCACTGCACGAGGAAATCGCCGTAGACACCGCAGACCTGAAAAAGCCTTGCGGCTAAATGCTCCGCAAGGCCGAATGTGCCCCACGCTGAAGTGACCTATGTCTGGAGGGGCTGTGTCATGTCGTACACGTGACGTACACAGCTTAATCAACTTATAATTAGTGAAGCATTCACTCACAGGACTGTTTTGTGTACGAAGGAAGACGAACGTATTGTCATCTTTTTTAAATGGACAGTTGTGATTTGATGGTCATCTATTCGCCTGATTCCATCATTTTAATGATTTAGGTATAAATCTTTATTAAGATGTATGTTACATATGATTGAAAAATAAACAAATTGGGTCGGTAAAAAGTTCTTACTATCAGATTGTGATTTGTGGAACTATTTTTCTGCGCGTACCTGTTAGCATGGTTATGAGGTTGTCGCATGTTAATGTTTACAAAAATGATGCGCGGCTAATGGCTTTTATTTAAAAAATCACGTAAGTGGTGAGAAAGGATGGTGCTTAACAACGCCAACTATATGAGACTTTGTACACTGGCAACTCTTTGTGCAGACAAAGACAAGATCGTAAAAGGGTGATCTCAACACTAGAACATACCATTATCCTTATATTACTCGTCTTTATATATTCCTCGTAGATTTGTGTATTATCAAACAGTTCTCACATACTTATTTAATATATATCAAAACACTGATGATTATTTCTACCTGCTTTACTACCCATAGATTCCTAAATGTGTTTCAAAATACCTAACGTTCAACAGTTTTTACAAATTTCGACAATAAAATGTCCTCTTCAGAAACTAATTTGTTTACAAACTATTTGACATATATATGGAACAATGTAATAATACATTAGCTTTGATTACATATGGAAATACAGTTAATATGTGCCTAGTAGTATAGCAAATCAATTGGATGCTTTAGTGTTATAAATAACAGGTCTTCAAAAAAAGTAGAGTTTGCGATACTGTGAAGTGTTGCGTCAACACAACCATCAGATCCATTTTTTTTTTAGAAAAGGGCAACCCCACAGGATATCGTGGGTTTTGCGCCCGTGAACGATTGCAGAGATGCGAAAAGCTCGTGAAAATTAGCCTTGTAGTATGAAAAACGGGGTTTGCACGCCCCCTGCGCCCCCTCCTGAATATGTCGGTGAATATGTCATTGGCTATGTGCAGAAAATCCTAGTATATGTTAGACGAAAAACGTCTGCAAATCTTGAACGTGAAAAGCTGAAGAGGACCGTGTTTATGTCTGAATAGCAATTTATATTACAAAAGATATCAAGGAAGAGTATTGGTATATATAGTAATGCCTCTCTACTAAAACCGGTTTTGTGATTTGCCGTAGGTGGTCTCGACAGAGAGGTGGTCTCTTTATGGAGGTTCGATTCCGTAGAGATGAGAGACTCTAATCCAAGTTTTGAAAGAGTTCTCCATAGACTTAGCCATTAGTCCCGTGTGTAGATGTTCCATCCGTTTCTACCATCTCGTGCGTCAACGTATGAGCGAGAAAAGTGGTCTTATTATAGAGGTGGTCTCAGTATAGAGGTGGTCAGAATCGGAGGTTCTACTGTATTCACAAACATCCAATATCTCAATTAAAAACGCTCAACATTTACAGTGATTGTAGCCAAACAAAAAGTAGAGCCAATGAAAGCAAACATTAAGTCTTACATTAACATATTAACCATAGAGTCTTTATTAAATTCTCATCTGCACTGATTGCACAAGTTTAAATAAGTAGCACATGAACGCTGCCTCGTGGACCCGGAAGTGCTAATGAGAACTGAGAGACGGCGGCGGCGGCGGCGGCGGCGGCGGCGGCACTCCATTTGAGATGTACCCTTTAGTATGGTATATCATGTACAGGATATAAACATATCATGGGCGGTATCAAATTGAAACATATGATCTACGGAAGTTAGTTAATTACGTTAAGAATGATAACTGCAAGTTTAGATTACTTACAGGCATATATTTATAGTCAACACTCCTTAGGAGTTCCTAACGTCTTACAATTTTATTGTGTCTTTACAGTACTGCTCTGCCTTAATCTGATGGTTGTGCGCAGTTTGATTTTGTTTATTTGATTTGATTTGTTTCGTTTATCACAGCCATATCCATACGGTAAAGAAAAAGTTTCAGCCATCATTTTGTTGCTAAAAATGAATCTTAAATTTAAACATGTATACAACAATGTACCGAGTATGATTCTGACGAGGAGGACTGAATGAGAACAGGCATTGACTTTATCTTGTGCCTTTTACTGCGGAAAGAAAAGTGAATCCTTAAATCATTTACGACTTGCTTTGTTTAGCTAAAAGAACGATCCTACCTCCTACTGACAAGTCAGCCATGGAGGATGTTACACGTGCTCGTTGCTCATCTGGAGGGCAGCTGACCAGAATGTCCGTCCTGTAGCTAGCATTTCTTATTATGATACCAAACACGATATGTTTATATCACTTACACAGTTAATTATACTCAGAGGTTTGTGGCTTGTGTCGTCAATAACAAACATTACTCAACGGTGACATGGTGGCACCCATCAGATTCTTAGAATAAACATATTCTACTACATTATCCGCAATAAAAATGCGTTCTTATCTTACTTGACGGTCATGCCAAGGTTTTCCCTGACTAAAGGCCCCTACACACATGGTGACTGGACGTCTGGCGGTATCAGGACATCGTGGTTTCGAACCCACAGTCGTCTAAAAAAAGCCTTCCAAGCTTTCCCCCAATTCTTTCACTCAAGTGGCTAAATAACTTACAGGTAAACCGCCGCAAGTGATATGCAACACAGAACCCGACACTAATTCAGCAGAACATTTGGCTACACCGACGTCCATGTCACTGCTAACCTCGACTAATACGTGGACCACATGTTGCTATCAAGTGGCCTCACTAGAGGGACGGTCTCTTTTCGGAGGTTTGAATTTGTCTCAATGACGATATGGGGCTCCGTAAAATGACCTTAATGTTGAGGTGGACTTGTTCAATGCTTTCAGGCATGTTATACTGAAAAATACACAGACGTCATCAAATAACATTCAACCTGGCCGCAAACATTTCACATGAATCTCCCTCTAATAGACCAGCGCTGACAATGGACATATCTTCTAATGATATCTGAAGCATTAATGGGACTCAAGCGCAAATGTTTCAACAGATTGGAAGCGTGAGGCTCCGTTAATATGTGAAAATATAAAGGCTGCTGCGATCATCATCGTCAATATGATATGATGACTGCAGAGGTTTCACAACCACAACCAACCAACCAACCAACCAAACAACCAACCCAACAACCAACCAACCCAACACACAAACACACCTTTTCTCCCTCCACAGTAAACCTAGGCCCTATACTGAGTATCACATGACACCTCTGCTCACACCCTGTCGTGCTGTGACCAGCTGACCACGGCCGCCGGACAATGGAGTGACCGCCATTGTCGGTTCGGGCGGGGCGCACTATAGCCAGACACATGATATGGCATTGATTTTTGCCATGATGCTGAACTGCATGCTATGGGTTTGTTCAACGCCATCACGGGGGGGGGGGGATGACTGATGACCGGGGGGTGCTGTCCAGAGAAAACAGAGAAAAACGATTACGTCATTGCGGACCGGGTGTGTCCGGGGTGGGGGGGTGCAGACGTCAAAAGTGATCTTTTCATTTATATTCCAATGGAATTGTACTAAACACAATAAGTAGCAGTAGAGACTGGGGGTGGGTGGTGGTGGTTCCTCACGAGTCAGTAAAAATGAGACATCATCATAGTGTTTAAGTGTGTGGGGGTGTGTGGAATTATGACGCACCATGACGGGGGGGGGTCAGAAATACCCGAAAATGCGATGACGTCATATGTAACAGTAGGTTACAATTTACGTGGACTTCTGACAGACTGACCCAGGATAAAGATTACTCATTTACCAACTCTATGTACAATAGGTGTATAGACTCAACTTATGAGGATTGAATGAGCGCACAGACAGACGTTTCACTTGTCAACCGACCCGCTGAAGGAACATACGTTCATACAATCTAGTTGTAGAGTTTTTGTTCTCTTATGTCTAGCTACAATATTGAACTTGCGTACTGCCTGCAGTCAAGTGGAGTCTGAACTTAATTATTATCGCACTTTTCAATTCAATTTCGAGTCCATAGATGGGCACAATGCATATTAGAACAATAGGTCTTAAACAGTAGACTCTTTACCTCATTACTACTGTGTCTAAAACATTTTAGGATAATAGTGCCCCTGATGTAAAAAAAACTAGCATTTGTCGATCAACGTGTTGGTGATACGGAGCAGTGTGCAACTGTTTCCCCACCACCGGGATCTCTGGTTCTGAGTCCAACTCCATATGCACTCGGCCACAGAAACTAAGGGACGGTGCAATATTTACCAGGCAGGAGGGACCGGTGCCTATCAAAAAACTTGTCTGAAAAAACTTCTTGTTCCCTGATGATGTGGTGAAAAAACTGATGTCCCATGACATATATTCATAAAAAAAGTCCGAGGCCCCTCCCATGAATATTCGCGTGATTAATTTGTACCACCGATTCGCTCACGTCAAAGTGGGATTTTAGCAGCTGAAAAAAGTACATGTCCCATGCCCACGAGAATGAAAAATCATCAGGCCCCCCTACTTTGTACCTTGAAAAAAGTACCTGTCCCCCTACCAAATGCACCGGTCTGGTAAATATTGCACCGTCCCTAAGCCTGTGACAAAACTGACAAATCGACTCACTGTGATAGTTGGGATCCAACAACACGTGTGTCGATGTTTACATGTGTTCTAGGAACCCTCTTTTCTCAGAACACCAGGCATGGCGATAACCACGTCATTGCACTACCCGGCGTGATTTCCTGCCGCCTTTGTGACCTCACAGTTAGCACCTCTAATGACTTATAATTCCACATTTGCAAGTTTGAGTGTCGCGCGATAAATACTCGAGTTTAACACATGAAAAGTGCGCACATCCGCCTGATGTTGTTGAGTGTTGATGTCACCACGAGATGTCTGTGCCACTAATGAACCCCAGCACGTGTGGTTAACTGTCAGTTGTCAGCTCTTTTAATACGAAGTCAACACGCCACATCCGAATTTAGCCTGTGTGACAGCAGGGCTTTAACAGGTTGCACGTGGTTCCACGATAACTACACGTTAAACAGGTACAGGTCAGGCGAGCAAATGTAAATGTGATAAGCACGTCTGCGCTACGGTAGCGATGTGCTGTGTGCTCCCCGGGGAGTTGAGAAGGATATAGTGTGACATGGATGCTGCCAATGACCTGGTGTAGATGTAAAGTCGCCAGAGCACTACAAACTGTGACTTGTGACTGTAAATAACCACATTTACATCTACATTTTTACATGTAGTAAGGTAGAGGGGGAGTGCGTCCCTGACACTGAGTATAACATGGAGAGACGAGCTATGGGGCATGATTATCATTACAAGCCTAATGGTGATAAACCAGAGACCCAACGTGCCCATGCAGTACAAAAAGTGTAGGCTATAATGTTAGATAGATTAAATAAAACAATGGCAGACAGCATCCCATGTACTAGTCTCTGGTCTGACTGAGACGCTTCTCACTCAAACAGATGAGATGTAAATCACAGAGAACATCACATCAACATTGCCATTCCAATCTTATTTTCCTCACCCTTGTGAAGGCAGAGAACTGTGTACTGACCGTTACGTAGACCACAGCGTTTGATAGCGTCACATGAACGTGGTGACTCACGCCAGACGTACGTATGACGTATGACGTATCATAACGCATCCGATGACGTAGCGACCCGTGAGACATCACGTGATTGACGGCGACCACGTGGTCGTGCATAATCCATGGTCACGTGACACCAGTATGGATGACGCGGGAAGCCACGTGTTCTGTCCGGAGACAGAGTCTCTACCGATGTCCTCAATAATTCGTGCCTCCAGCTATTTGTGGCTGTGTGTGAAATAGATAATGACGTATAAATCACGTGACGTCATTACACACATTATTTACCACGGTGAATTATAGTTCTATAATTATAGGCCGGTAGGCAGAGCTTAAAAAGCGAGGAGGCAAACCTTGTCTATTTCAGGTCAGCATCGCTGTGAAATATGAAGTAATAGGGCAAAATTTGCTCATTTCAGGTGAGCATCCCAGGTCAGGGCTCTGTGTTATCGTGAAGTATGAAGTAAAATTAAGGTTTTGTACAAAATGAATACCTTTTTAACATAAATACGTTCAATATGCTAATATTTGGAGGAAAAAAAATATGTCCACACCAAACACAATGATCCATTCGCAGTGAGCATTATGTTTGAAATGGTTAGAATAAAATATTGCAAGATCAACAATCATGGATGATTCAATAACAATTGTTTGATTTTACACTAGCAATACACTGAACTACACTAGAAATAGTGATTTAGGAATAAGATTATCAAGAACTGCAATAACTATTTTGAAAATTGAGCAAAGAGGCAACACCCAGCA